>CAJFCP010025832.1:132496-150766 GCA_904066005.1 Synergus itoensis | reverse complement strand
TTAGAACCAAGACTAACCTTCCTGACAGTCTACCCCCCACCATATGGTCTGTGACGTATAATTGGACAGCCTAATTGGTTGCTATTGGCACGCAATTTAAAATGCTAAAAAATATTATTTTTGTTTATTATAAATAATGTCATTTTAACTTATAGAAATGTTTATTTGACTGATATTTATGAATCTTGATAAAAATAAAAATGAATTAAGGGCATATGATACTTTTAAGAATATGATTTTCAAATTACCCAACTTTTCTGCCACAAAAATAAATATTTTGCCCTGAAACTTTGGGGAATGATAGAGAACATGAAAACGGACCGATATTGACTCATTTTATCTTGCATAATGAAAAAAAGTTTCATTTTGCTAAAATTCGTAAAGCATTCGACACTTTGAGGTTATGTTCTCTATGCTTTCCGCAAGTGTTCATAATAATTATTTTTCTTATTATTGACTTAAACGAGAGTCAATATCGGTCCCTTAATACATTTAAAAACTTCTACGAATTAATTTTTTAAAAATATTTATTTTTGTGGAAGAAAACCTGGGTAATCTGAACCCGATTGTCCCGCCAAAAAAGTATCACATGGCCTTAAGTATATATTCTGTAAATGAAAAATATGTAAATAAAAAAGTAACTTGTCGATTCTGAACTTCGATTCTTCGTTAAAACAGAATCGATTCTATGCGTATCGATTCTGTTTTAACGAAGAATCGAAGTTCAGAATCGATAAACAGAATCGATACGCATAGTCGATGTCAGAATCGATTCTTCAAGAAAAGAATCGAATCATTTCAAAGAATCGAGTAGAATCGCCCATCACTAGAGCAGAATGGACTGCAGTGCGGGACTGCGGCGTTACATCTGCCGAAGTAACGTGGCGTCGAAGTGGAAGCCAGCGGCCACCCAACTTTCCGCAGAGGCCTGAAAGCAGCACGAGTTTAGTTTTCCAAGAGTGCAGAGCGTGTAGACTGTAGAGAGAAGGAGAACACAACAGAGAGGAACGCGACCCATACAAATGGACAAGAAGTGAGTGAGACAACCCTAGAGCCACGTGGTTTTCCGTCAACGCTCTCTCATTGTCATGGCAGGAAGGGGTGTAGAGCTCTGGTGGCTGTGGCGGCCGAAACGAAACTTTTTGACGTTTTTCCGCGTGGTTCCATATTCCTCACTCTTGGAATATGGACATACGTCAGCCACGTGTGTGGGGAATGCGCCAAGCCCTGTTCGGACCGCCCATTGGTCGGACGCTTGGTCCAATCGGATACAAGATAGGGGAATTGATGCTGTGGAAGAGGACCGGAGAGGTGGTTCAACGGTAGGGGAAACGGCGCTTCCAGAGGGATGAGGGTGAGGGGTGAGGGATGAGGGATGAGGGAGTTGGAGCGGCAGAGGCAGTGCTGTAGAATAGGGAAATCGAGATCCTAGTCGAGGATGAAAAGAATCGCAGATACTGCCTTGCTCGAAAAGGTGGAATCTTCTCATCACGAGAGAGCTAGCTTGTTTTTTTATTTAAGGTTGTTGTTAACTTTTTAATTACGTGGTAATTGCTAACAATCCTGAATTCCCACCACTCGTACTGCTAAAATACTTGATTTTTCAAATCTATTTCATGAGGACCAATCAAAAATACTGCAACAACTTGACCCCTTGTAATTGTTGCTGTTATGGATATCTATATTGTCTAGTTGTTTCAGTTTGTTTGAGAGGGTTTTCAATCATGCCCTGAGGATTTTGGTTGGTTTACAACTTTGAATGGGATCTTGTTGCTTATTATATGATACATATCTTAAAATTGCGCTTCAATATTATATTGATATTAGCAACATCTGGATTAGCAGCTGGTTCATCACTATCATCTCTGTCAATCGACTTCATGGGATTTTGAAGAATTTTTGGGGATACAAGATCCGATAAGATATTTAGGGATTTAGAAGAGATTTTAAGGGCATGTGATACTTTACCATAAGAGCAATTTACACGGAGAAAAAGCTATGGTTGGGCCAACCATATACAATTGAAAAATATGTGGTAACTATAGTTATGGTTGCTACAGCCATAGTTTGGTCAGCGCAACCATTCAATTGCTTAGATTATCTATTTTTTTGGTTGTGCTGACAAAACTATGGCTGCACCAACCATAGATATGGTTGCCCCATATTTATCAATATATATGGTTGGACCAACCATAGCATTTCTCTCCGTGTAGTTTACCCAATTATACATTCATAATAATAAATATTTTTAGCTAATAAGAGTCAACAAACCTTCGTCTACATGAGAGGAAGGTTTATTGACTCTTATTAGCTAAAAATATTTATTATTATGAATGTATAATTGGGTAAATTAAATTGCTCTTATGGTAAAGTATCACATGCCCTTAAAGAATTTCACTTTTTTTGTGAAATTTTAATAGGTCTTAAGGCATTTCACAAAATTTCAAGTTATTGCACCGAATTTTGTATGGAAGAAACTCTATGATTGTGACAACCACAGAAATAGTAAAATTAGTCAAATATGGTACAACTACTAATTTGTGGTTGCTGCAAACACACGATTTTCATTGACAGAACCATAATGTGGTTGTGGTGAATATTACGAAACAATTGTGATTGTGGACACCAAAAATTGTAGTTGTACCATTTTACTATTTGTGTGGTTGTCACAACCGTAACAGTTTTTTCCATACAAATAGAATTGTCAGAGTGGTTCCAGGGAGTGGGAGTCTAAATATTAATATGCAAAAGCTGAAGTAAAAAAATAAAATAAAAATGAGACCGGAAAAAAGTTTGTCATTCTTCTGATGAGTCTCTACTCCACTTAATCCCAAAAATGCATCGACTTCAGTCCATCTCCTTCCACCTTAACTCCATCTTCCTGATGCAGCGCACCTGTCCTTATCGATTTATCACCTTGAATACCTCGGTGTATTGTCGAGTCGATAAAGGAGTTCGCTGCTTTAATCGTGTCAAAGTTTTCCATGGGATTTTCGTGCATCAGACGCTCGTCCTACGTCCCCCGTACACTGTCCATATTCCAATCCTCGTCAGAGTCATCGTGTGATATAGCTGCGTTGGATGGTCCAACTCCTTCCTTTTCCCTCCCTTTTTGCCTCGTCCTCCCACGTTCCTCTTTCATTCTCTTCCTCACCTTCTTCCTCTCCTCTTCGTTGCCGGTTGCCTCCCAAGCTTTATCGGTTTCCATCTTCCTCCCAGTATTCCACCCTTGTGTGCCAGAATAGCGAGTTACCTTCACACTCAGAAACTCCTCTGCGCTTATGTGCAGGGGTAGAACAGGACGAGGACGAGATGGAAGGACGAAGGTAGTTGCCTTGTCTTGAATCCCCACTACTCGCTTCCCAATTTAGACTCACTCCCCTCGATGTGAGGCGGTAAGATACTATGGTGGTGGAAATTGGAGAAGGTGGAAGTGAACAGAGGAACGAGTAGAGTGAGAGAGTAAATGATCTAGAGAGGAAAAGAGAGGAGAGTGATCAAACCTGTGGGTGGAAGTAGGAGAGAGATGGAGGAATGAGAGAAGGCATGGTCGAGTGATAAAGGAAGGGGGTGGAAGTGAGATGAGGGAGAAAGAGAGGGACGAAACCAACTTCAACTTCAGCTCCCTTTCTCACTCCTTTTGCAGAGTTCATCTCCCTCTCTCTGGGATATCTCGCCGGGAATATTATAGAAAGGACGGAGCGAGAGAGATGAACCTCAAACAGAGAAGACCCAGTGCCAGTGGTAGTGGTACGCCTGACTTCGCCAACGACAGCTCTTCTACGAAAGCCGTTGGATTATTATATTACGGCGGGAGAGATAAAGGTTTTCGAGTTTTTCATCTGCAACCCCGGATGATGAAGGCGAAAATAGTTCTCAAGAACGACTAAACCGCCATCAAATTCGGAAATTAAATCCATTTCGAAATTCTAACGAAGCTTGCACAGTGAAAATTCGATGCTTTTTGAACACCTGAGTTGGTACTTTATTCTGGGAAAAGGATTTTCCATAACAAAAGTTACAGATAGCAAAAGCAAGCAAAGAGATCCTCTGGATTTCTATAACCTGGAGGAAACACGAAGCAAGAACCGATGAAGGATCCCTCTGTAATCATTGGGGAACGGAAGCGAGTGAACCTACTCGAGTCTGCCTCTTCTCCCTTCAAAGTGTCCTTTGTTCCATCATCTGATGTCCCCTGGGTCTTTACATCCTACGGGTTCCTTCTATCCAGTGATGTAACGATCCCAAATCCATAGTCAGACCCTATGCAGTGAATGGCGTCCGTTTCCCTTCCGGAACAGGATCTTGTAATCTGGTACCCAATAGATTGGTTATATTAACGTTCAGCAGAATTGATAATATCTAATGATGGTCATGTGAGCGTTCATCTGAAGATGTCTTATTCTGTGGAAAAGATGTGTTTTCTGCGCAGATGTTTCCTTAATTCCCCGTGTAGAAATTTCGATAGGGGTCTAGTGGGGGCCTCACTAGTTTTCCCTTGTTTTAGTCGGGCCCTGATGGGGAAAACTAGTCGGGACCCCAGCAAGATCATAACGCTTTTGTCAGTTAGGCCCCGACTACTAGTTCTAGTAGGGGCCTAGTGGGAATCGCCCTTCCACAGCCCTATCAAAGAAAGGGCCCTGCTGTGGCCCAAATCAGGTCCCCGCGATATATATATATCTATACTTTTATAATTAAAAATATATTTTTAATTATAAATTTATATAGTTATGCATTTAGGACGATTTGAAATAGAAATGTTCAAAATTTCTCCTTATATCGTCCCAAATACATCGCTAGAAATAAACATAAAATTATATTTCATTATATTGAAGATTATATTATAAATACTGAAATACATTACAAATACAAAATAAATACATATAAATATATTAAATACATTATAAATACAAGATTTTATTATAAATACATTATTTACCTTCTAAATAATCCACTGATGAAGGAATATTTTGTACAGCCTCATTTCTGTCAAGTGAAAAAAGAAAATGGGGAAAAATAGGGAAATTTCTACTCGGGTCCTTGCGATTTTATTGAATTTTAGATACACTCAAACCTGAATTTACGTCTCTGGATGAGGAGAACTGAGGCGTTGAGAGAAACGCTTTTTCCCACAACTTTAGAAGCACAGCTTGTTTACCTTTCGAAGATCCTGTCTTTAGTTTTAATCGAATTAGAGGTATACTGAAATAGGAATTAAATCCAGGTTTGAGTGTAATTTCGAGACATTTTAAGCGACGATTTTATCGGATTATAAGGAATTAGAAGGGATTCACTAAAAATTTTAAAGGATTTATGGGTTTACATGGGCCTGACAAAAGGGTCTGGCCAGTTTTTCATATTTCTAATGTGGCCGTAACTGGACACACTGACAAGGCCTACACTAATACTATATAAAGGTTTCAAGGGATTGTATGGGATTTCACGGGGATTAAAAGAAAGAGGGTTAAAGCCTCCCTAGTAGAAATTGGTCTAGTTTTTCCTTAACACTTTCAAGTAACCCGTAGGGCTGAAATGGGGAAAAACTAGATTAGAGAAACTAAGTAGTGCCTAGTTAGAACCTAACTAGAATTTCCTGAACAGATTTGAATGAGAATATCCTTGACTAGTAATCAATGAAATTTCCTCATTCAATACGAGAATAGTTTTTCCTTGCCTTTATCTCGATACAAACTAACTAGGATTTCCTGCTCAGTTTTAACTTGAAAGACCCCTCTACTGATTTCTGACAGATTTTCCTCGCTTGGAAAAAAAAGGATTTTATAAATGATAATTTATTATTTGATTATTAAACTAATAATTTAATGCAAATACACCAAAACCCCGATTCTACGGCTTTTTCGGGCATGCTCTGAAGTTGCTGTGAATCGATTTCAGAATCGACATGCGGTCAAAAGTTAGGGCCGTATCAACCGTAACATCTCGCGCGCAGTTTAAAATGATAAAAATACTTTTCCTTTGTTTACGACGAATAATTGCTTTCTAACTTACAAAATTAGACCAAAATTAATTCGGAGTAAAACTAAAAATAATTAAATTACTTTTCTGTTAATATAAAATATACTTTACGAAACTGAAAGAAATGGAAAGAATAAAGAAATTACGCATTTAGGGTACCGCCCGCTTTTTGGCTACGACACTGCCGAGCTCGTGGCTGCTCGTGGCGCCCTCATCATAGAACGAGACTGTAGAATCGGGGTCCGTAGAATCGGGGTTTTGGTGTACTTATGAAGAGAAACAACATGAACAAAAATAATTTAATAATATACAAAGATTACAAGATTTTAATTGTTAATTTATTAATTGAAGTTAAGAAATTTAATTTTTTTAAAATCGTTTTTAATCATAGATTAAAATAATAATAAATTAATAATTAATTAGTTTTTATTTTTAAGGCGGCCAAGGAATGAACGAGGAGTGGAAAATATATAATTTATTTTATATATTTGCAAATAAAAGAGTTTATATTTCATTTCAAAAATGGAAATAATTTTATTAAATCTACGTAAGTACCTCGTAAGAAACTAACCAGATTTCTTTTAGATTTCCTAGTCAGTTCCTCACTCGAAGTAGCCTTACATTTCTCGCTAGTAACTGACAAGTTTCCTAGTTGGGTGCTAACCAGACGTAGGGAAAAACTGACTAGAAACTTGCCTAAAACTAGGACCAATTTCTACTAGGGAACCGGGCACACTGGCAGGTAGTGATGGGACATCAAATGGAAAATATCGATGTTTCAAACATCGATACATCGGAAAGATAACATTGATGTAAAAAATCAACATCGATATCGTAAAGAAATATCGATTATTGTTATTGCGATAATCGCGCATGCGCAAGTGCATCTGATTGGTTGTTATTTGGCGCGAAGTTTAAAATGCTAAAAAATATTATTTTTGACACAATTGGTGAAAAAAATCGACATCGAAACTTTATATCGATATTTAACACATCGACATCGACAAGCAACATCGATGTTTAAAAAAACGATAATCGAAAGCAAAAATCGATGTTTTCGATGTTTCGACATCGATGTCCCATGACTACTGGCAAGGCCCACACTAATACTGTATAAAGGTTTCAAGGGATTGTATGAGATTTCACGGGGATTAAAAGAAAGAGGGTTAAAGTCTGTTTTCAATAAAATTCCAATACTAGGAAATCCACACAAGAAATTGTTTATATACTAATTTAAAAACATGATGAGTCTACTAAAAATGTTACATTCCCTTCAAAGATAGACGATGTAACGAATATCGCACCCGGTTATTATTTTCGAAAATGCATCTGTGACTTTTTCAGGTCAGTGCCTTGGAATACATCCGCGAATGCATTTACTATCCCGAAGTACCTGAGAGTACGTAGTGATAGTGCATAATTAAAACTTACAGAAAACATAATAACTACACAATTAAAAGGCATTGCGCTCTCCGACGATGAAGAGAATCAGTTGGGGTGGATGATGGGGAGGAAAAATGATGTAAAAATAACAAATTGAAAGCAGCATCACGGGGTTGGGTGATGCGAGAGAAAGAGAGAGACCTGCCCAAAAGAATGGGAGGGAAAACAGAAATGTATGAGAGATAAAGAGGCAGAAGAGTAGGGGTTGAGAGAGCAAGAGAGAAAGAGAGACAGAGCGACAGAGAGAGCATCACAAATATACGAAGGGTGGGTCAAAGGGTGATATTGCAGCAGGGGAGGTAAATGTGGTGGGGCGAAAACTGTGGAGGGGATGTGCAGGGGAAGGACTCCGTAACGTAAACTCTGCTGTGTGTATAGCATCTCATGCATGTGTGTATAATGCATATTTGTGAATATGTGCATATGTGTATGGATGTGTATGCATGTGTATATGTAAATGTGTGTGTGAGCTTACCTACGACAGGAGCAATGCTCGATCGTGTTACGTAGAAATTCAGTTTACCCATCAATGTGACTTCGCATCTGTAGAAGTGCACAAAACATGTCTGTGCATGTCCGTGGGTCTCTATTTCGTATTATGTGCATGTGTGGGATTGTTATGAGCGGCAGGAGGTCCAGAATCTTGGCATGTATGTGTGCTTTGAACGTTTACATTGAGCGTCTTTATATGTGCATGATTGTTTGTGTTGTGCATGTGTGAGACTTTCACTCTATAGAGATTATTACACATACACAGTGCAGATGCACACACACATAAAGACGTTTGCAGCATAAAGGGTGAGAACGTATTTTGCGCGGAGTATTTCACCCACACGAATGGATTTTCGTCAGTGAAGGCATCATGTACAGTTATAGACATTACACGTAACACATATTAAGTAAAATATCATGATATGAGCATTGAGCACACGTTGCGTTCTTTGGATGTATATACGATAGGATAAAAAGCTCTCAAAATTCGAACCGCAAATGTTTTCCAATACTTCTGTTACACGGTGTTTAGGTATGCTTAAATATCCTTTTTACATCGTGGTTATGTGGCTGGAGTCTCGATATTGAGCCGCATAATAGGTACACACTTTTCCCCCTCTGTTAATTGACTTCGACGGTGGTTTCTGATTCCACTAATTGGTTACTATATACCTCATCGTCGAATTGCTTAATTCAAAAGCGAGTGCAAGTTTCCACTGCTTATAATTTTGCCTCTTGAATTGCACAAAGATGAATATGAGTATTCGAGTGTATCGAGGTTGATGCGAGGGAATACAGATCGGCATTATGTGAGTGCATTTAAGGTGAATGGTAAAAAAAGACATATAAATTATACTGTATGTCAGTTACAATATTTATAATAATTATTTGTAAAAATCCGTTCAGAGACTTGTACATTTGTTATATGTACATACATCTATTTTAGCATACGCTAAAAAAGAGCAAATGCCAAGAAAAAATGTTGGCACTGTGCTAAAATCTATGGAAATGGAAGTTTCTTGAAATGGAAGTGGAGCAAGGGAGCAATATGGGCGCAATTTATACTAATTGCCTGAAATCCTGTACGTGAATCTATTACGTAAACCAACTTCACATCCACCTAACTTGTTAGAGTGGAATGACAGCGAGGGATAAGTATGATTTGATTTGAATACACGCAATACTCGTGCACCTGATTCGGATGCGTATAACAAGGCTCACAATGAGATATGCCACGCGCCAGGTCTGACTGTGTTTGACCAAGCATGTAATCGGCTCGCCGATGCGGACTTTTTCCACTGTGTGGCAGGTTGGCCACCGCTATTGATGCCTAATCTGTCATGTGAAGCTAGAATCTAAACCCATTAATTTAAAGAAGTCCAATTATACATTCCTCTAAAGTAAACATTGAGGGGAATTCCCTTTTGTATTTTATAATTGAGGTAAAGGTAAATGGATAGAATATCGATTGGTTTCAATTCCTTAAAATTTGAAATTCAAGTACTTTTACTTTTTTTCAAAGATGCTGTGTAGGTACTAAGTGAAAATTGTTAACGATGGGAGGTTGATGGTCATTTTTCGAAAAAATATTCGGAAAACGAGATTGAAATGCGAATTATAATTCATTTCTTCAAGTTTCTAAGTACTATTCAGAAATGGTTAGCGATAAGTTGATAGTGATTTCGCTAAGTCGCAACCACGACTACAGTCGCAAGTATCTGGTTTTCTTTTTTGCTATGACAGCATTCGCTTGCTTTGTCTCATGCCTCTCCCCTCCTTCTCGCCATTGCGAATCTCTTCTACCTCATTCGCGAATGCTTCTACCACCACCTCTACTCTATCATTATTCCCTACCTCCTTCACTTCATCCCCAACCCCAAACCAACGACTCAATCCACCAACCCAACACCGCCCTCGAAGCTTCATTGTGTACCCCAACCCATCGAAAGCATAAAATTAAAATCTGTCATATTCATCAGTACACTGTCTTCTCCTGTTCTACTCCTTCGATGCATTCAGCCACCCCTGATCTTTTTTTCCACTATAGCGTAGAAAAGCACAGGTATGAATCTCAGGACTGTTTGGCGGAAAAAGTGGTTTTGCAAACTGCGTTTATCGAAAAGTATCTCCTTTTTTTCTCCCGAGTCGAAATATAGGTTCTCTGTTGATGCTCCATAGTGCTTAATAAATCCTAGTTTGGTTCTCTTTAGTCTTCGACATCCTCGTTTAGTTCTTTTAGGTCCTATTTAGTACTCTTTTGATCCTTTTTGTTCTCTTTGCAATGATTAATGACAATTAATAGTTATAATTATTCACTATTTTTTAATATTTAATAATTATATAAAAATCAATGGATATTAATTTCCTACGCTATTCAAAAACTAACAGGAGATCGTTACTTGAAAATCGAGTTGAAAATCTTATATAAAAATAGTTCATGTTGGTAGTTCTCTATAATTTTATATTAATTATAATACAATTTTAATGTGCAAGGATATAAATTAACGTACACTGAGAAAAAAGATTTAGTTATTACAACAAAAACGTTTTGTTGAACAGTTTTTGTTGCCTTAGCAAAATTTTGGTTGTTAACACAAAATTATTTTGTTGGGCCAACAAAATATTCTGTTGGTAACACAAAATTTGTTTGTTGAGTCTGTTTTTGTTGACCTAAACAAAGTTTTGTTGAGCCAATAAAACTATTTGGTTAGTCCAATTAGATACGAGACCACGCATGCGTATCAGAAACGCGAACTCGTTCATGTTTAATATGGCGGATGACTGCGGATGACGCTGTTCTATGCGCTTTGGTGTTTTTCTTTCGATGTGTTTCGTTCTTTGAATTGTAATTATTGAAATAAAAATAATGGCAGATAAAGAAGTGAGAAAAATTCTACAAGACTGGGGCTTAAAATGCCTAATCGACACCTTCAAAAGTAAATATATGTCAAGCAATTTAAAATTTTAACCTATAAATTCGTTATTATTCATTCACTGAAAAAATGGTGTGAAAACCTCATGTATTCTTTCAGATTCAGAAGGAGAGTCGTTTGTAAACTGGGATTACTAATATATATATAATAAATGTTTAGGTACTCTCACCACGTTCTCAATGTCATGAGACTATATATGTACATGTATACCAATAAAAATATTTTGTTTTGACAGCAAAATTATTTTTTTAGGCTAACCAACGAATTTTGTTGAGTCAACAAAATAGTTTTATTAGGCCAACAAAACAGCTCAACAAAAAAATTTTGTTGGCTCAACAAAACAGTTTGGTTGCACAAATAACAACAAAATTATTTTGTTGAGCCAACAAAATTTTTGTTGGTCAAACCAAACTTTTTTCTCAGTGTATAATACAGATATTGAAGTGCTAATATTTTTATTCAAGCTCTTTTTCGTTGATTGATAATCCAATATACACAGTGTTATCTATGTTCATGTATATACAACCTGTCGTAAGATTTTGAATCAGAACAGCGATTGCATTTTCAACGACTTCAAATTGTTGTAAAAATGACGCAAGCGCATTAGAATATATATCGAATTTAATGGAGGACCTAAGAGGCTGTAACGAGGCTTTTACCAAATCCTCTTTTAGTCCTCAAAACATGTAAAAGTGGAAATTTGCGCACATTTTGAGGACTTAATTAGGATTTAGAATATATTGAAATAAATCCTCTTTTGATCCTCCTATGTTCTCAAATTTAGAGAATTTGGAGGATAAAACTGCTGTCTCAACGTAAAACCTAGTAAGTGACATTTGCTATAGAGGTTATTTTTCCGTGCGCGTATGTCAGAATATAGTCTCTATGGCAAATGTCACATTTGGAAAAAGATTGTGGACCGGGGGTTGGAAAAGAAGGTTGTAAAATATGAAAGTTGAGGCAAGCATAAATCGAATTTACAAAATAATGTGGATAAAGTTATTTTTATGTATAAAGTATAGTCAAAACAAAGTTCCCTTGTTTTCATATCATATTATTTATATATTTTTAGCACCCCGGCCTCCCTTGTAGAATTTTTATGGACCTGAAAAAATATGTATAAGGTTCCTTCATTTATATTATAATCTACTCTTTCCTATCTCGTTCTTATGCATCGAATCCACTCGGCTCCACGAGTTTTCTCTTTCGTTTCGAAGCTTCCCTTCTGTTGTGAGGCACTCGACTCATTCAACACCCTACCCTCTCTTTACATCAGTGCTGGTCTACTCTCTTTAGTAATACCTCGTTTCGGCTCTCTTCTCCACTTCTCCCTTCTAGTATGCAATCCTTTCCTTTATCTTTCTTTTTTGCAGTTCAGTTGTTCAACTTCCCAATTACTGTTTAATCTCTTGCATTTCATCGTTTCTTTTATCTATTTTCTCTTCCGATTCTTGGACTTTCACGTGTATGAGGATTACAGGGCAAATCCCATGCGCGGGACGTTCTTATTCCTGTGCAGAAATTACCCCATTTACCCTTTTTTTGAATGGGGTTTTGACGAGACCGTGGTCAGCATTTCTATCCCGTGCTCTCTAAACTTGAATCAGTGAAATTTCACTGATTCCCAGTCAAATTCCACTGATTTTCAGTGACTCTTTTCTCACGATTTTAATCAGTGAAAAATCTACTGGAAATCAGTGACTTTTCACTGATTCTCAGTGAATTTTCACTGATTCTCAGTGAATTTTCACTGAATGAAATCGTGAGAAAAGAGTCACTGAAAATCAGTGAAATTTCACTGATTCAATTTTAGAGAGTGCAGAAACTGCCCTATTTAGCCCCATTTAAAATGTGGCGCTGACAAGGCCCTGTCCAGAAAAGTAATTTTTATTTAACTAGGGCATTTCTTAGGTAAACTGATAAGGCCCTGGCCAGTTTTCCCTTAGTAGGGCAATAGTCTGCCAAAGCGTTACAAGCCTTGTGTGAGCCTTGTCAGTTTACCTGGTTAGGGCCACATCAGAAGTATGGGCCTTGTCAGGCCCATGTATAAATTTCTGCACGGGATATTTTCGATACAAATAGTTTAATATTATTAGGCATTTATGGGGCAACAATATAGTATTAATATTTCATTAATACCAATCTGACATTGGTATTCTCACCTTAAAATAATCCTATTCTAAAAAGATCATACGTATCGAATATCGAAAAGTGTAACGCTGAAATGCGTGGACCCGATTCCTTATTGGTCAATACAGTTCGTGACGCGTTGTATATCGATAATCGCGGGCGACGCGGGAAATTTAAAATCTTTATATATTGTACAAAATCGCTTAAATTAAAAATAAAGTCAACCCGCGCGCGGAAGCGCGCGTTCGAGCTCGTATAATAAAATTGAGATATTGTTGATAATGGAAGATGGCATTGAAGAGTTTTCCACGTTAAAACCAAACATCGGGTAAAAATAGGGAAGCCCGAACATTTTTCACACTTGATTATTTATGAAAATATAAAGGATGGTTATACTTATATGTATATTGGAAAATTAACTAATATGTATTTTTTGACAAACACGGACATATTTCTAGGAACTTCAAACTTTTCATAGTTTTTAACAACACAGAAAAAACAAAGACTGAAAGTGTTTACAGTTTAAGTCAGTTTTTAGACTGAATTTAAGTTAGTTTTTAGTCTTGTTTTAAGTTTTCTTAGTCTTAAAACAAGACTGAAAATTGACTTAAACTTAAATTCAGCCTAAAAACTGACTTAAACTGTAAACACTTTTAGTCCTTGTTTTTTCTGTGAACTAGACATTTAAAGAGATTTAAAAAAAATTACAAGAGTTTTCAGGAATTTCAGTAGATTTCAAGAGGTTTAACAGATTTTAAAGAATTTTAAAACATTTTTACTTTTCAAATTAGTAAACAATCTTGAAATTTTTTTGAATTTTTTGAATTTCCTTAAAACTTCTCGAAAATCCTTAAATTCTTTGGAGTTCTTTCACAATCTTTTAAAAATTTTTAATATCATTTAAAATCCCTTGAAAAACTTAACAAGATATGTGAATTACTTTAAAATCTTGGAACTCGCCTGAATTCTTTTGATATTCCTTAAACATTCTTTAAAATCACTTGAAATATTTAAATCACTTTAAATTCTAGGAATCCCCTTAAATTCCTTAAAGTCACTTGAAATCTTTTGAAAATCCTTTAAAATTCTTTAATATCATTTAAAATCTCTTGAAATACTTAAAAAATTTTTATTACTCTAAAATCAAATAATGAATCCAGAATAGCTTTTTAATCCTGAAGGGTTCAGGGTTGTAAAAGTGATTAATTATCTATTTTAAATTACTAATCACATGAAAGAAATTGTAATTATCCTCAAAATAATTAATAATAACAAAAGAAAAATTGTAATTATATTAAAAATTATTAATAATTACATTTAAAAAATTGTAATTATTCTCAAAAATATTTTTTTCATTTTCAATTATTCGGAAATCGAGAGTTTATTTGTGTATTTACCTACAAGGGAAGAATGTTACTTTAGATTGCATTCGGTCGTATTTACGATCACAGGTATTTCAGTGCCTTTATAAATTTCAAAAGTTTTGAATTTTTGTTCAAAAGCTATTTATTGAAATAATAATATTAATTCAATAATAAGATTGAGTTGTTGTGAAATATTTTTATTTCTACTTTGAGTGCTCTAAACTGTTTTTGGATTCAACATATTTTTAAAGATTATTTTTATTATAATTACAATTTTTCTAGGTAATTATTAATTACTCTATAGTAATTTAATTACAGATGTAATTATTTATTTGCAACCCTGGAAGGGTTATTGACCAGTTTTACCTATAGATGGGATATTTCCCAATAGGAACGTGATGCACCTTGTCAGTTTTCCAGATCAGGACCACATTAACAGGGAAAACTGACCAGGACCCAGTCAAAACCCGATCTAAATTTCTGCACGAGTCGTCAAAATCGATCGCGAATGCAGGACTTTCTAGATTCCTGAACTCGAAATATTCGAAATATGTAATAATACTTGTCGATTTTTAAGAGACCATAGTTTCACGATTTTGGAAAAGTGATTTAGAATTTTTAATAGGACCAACAGAAGCGTGAAAATTTTTCTTCCTCATCATTATTGACCTCAATTTAGGAAACAAAAGCTCGCATTCTAAAATTCAAAACGAATACAGAACGATATGTGGAGAGCGGGTTTATTAGTCCCGGTAAAACGGGAATGTAGAAATGGGACAATTGCCGTCGCCACAAGGCACACAAACACGCTATTTATCTGCGATAATAATGAATTGGTTCGTCATCAGGGATGCCTATGATTTTCCCAATGCACCGCTATAGTTGACCCCATTACGATTTTCTGTCATAATATGAGTAAATTATCAGGACATAACAATGATACTGACACGACATAAAGTATATGTAAACATCAACTGTTCAATCGAAACCTATAAAGGAAAATAAGTCTCCTAAATGCATTCAAGCATTATCAAGAATTAATTATAATTAACGTTCATCGCTATTATACGTCATTCATTCTTGAGTTCATTTTTATTGTAGTAGTGTTGCTAAAAGGGGTTTTGCTGACAAAGGATGGATTGTGCTTTCTGTACTGACGGAAAATCAGTGAACCATTGATTAACCCTGGCATCAATTCCGCCCAAGGCAAATGATAAGAGGCATGAAGGATTTATGTGTGATGTGTTTTGAGTTTTAGAGTGCAATTTTCCATTGGGATGTTCTTCATATTTCATTGCATTTGACATTTACATTATAATGACGCTTTTCAATTTGATGAGTGATTTAAAATTTCGAAGGATCATGAAAAAGAATTGGTGATAATACCCGAGTAGAAATTTTGCTGTGGCCCCTATCGGGCCCAGATCGGATGATTTCAGATCGGTGATGGAACGCTGAACCAGACCGGGCCCAAATCTGGCTCGATCGTGCTAAGTCTGGGCCCGATCGGGACAGATCTGGGCCCGATCAGGTTCTGCGTTCCATCACCGATCTGGGCCAGGTTTGGGAATTTCTACACGGGAACCCGAGTAGAAATTTTACTGTGGCCCCGATCGGGCCCAGATTGGGGAATCTGGCCCCGATCGGGTCCAGATCGGGGGATTTCAGACCGGGGATGAAACACACGGCCCGACCAGGCCTAGACCTGGACAAACCTGGCCCGATCGGGCCGGGCGTTTTATCACCGATCTGGGCCAGGTTTGGAAATTTCTACACGGGTAATTTGGCAATTTGGTGATTTTAAAAAGTATATCAGGAGATTTTAAGAAACTAAGAGGGTCTACAAAATTTCAAAATATTTCAAGATATTTAAAAAAAAAAATTTTTAACTTTCTTTAAGGATTACAAACAACTTTTGTTTTTTTGGAGAGTTATATTTGCATGAATTTAGTACATTTTGACGGATTTTCTTGGTTAAAAAGAGTGATGTTATCATATACCTCGAAAATTTTTCTTTTACACCATTTATTTTAGCCTTCTTTGAACTTCGAAGCCTGCAGCTTTTCCTGTGAAATTTAATTCTAGTTAGTAATGTACATGATCATGCGAGCATTGCATAAACAGCTTTTGTATGTGTGCGAAATCATCAAACACACGTAAAGTTATACGTAAATTTGTGTGGTAGAGTGATAGAGGCAATAGTTGTTTTCGAACTCCCGACATAGCTGCTTTGGTCACGAGCATAATGAATCTATTCCAGCGGGATGGTACAGGGGCTGTTTCATGTTCTCCGAACGTCCAATGGACGTTTTGCAATGTATAGAGAGCTGACGGACCGTCCGGTATGGTCCGGTCGAAATTATAGGAAGCGTTATGTCGCTCGGATGTTTTGAACTTATGCTAGGTAATGAACACTGCGGACGTGATTCACCTGCCCCACAAAATAGAGACATTAAAATTCTTTTATCCAGATTGCATGATCCCAAGTGGAAATTACATGGTTGAGCCGATACTTACAACCGGCGCGGTACTGCACCAATTTAATTTGCCAATATTGGGCAGTCAAAGCTGGCGTAGTACTGACTGTACCATTGGTTCAGAGCTGTACCAGTGCTGCAATACTGTAACAATATTGAACCAGTACTGCACCAGTACAGAAATAAACCTGGCTAATCAGTACTGAACAGCGTTATCACCCCAACACTCAGCCAGATCTGCGCCAGTATCTCTTCCAGCACCACGCCAACGTTGGCCAGTACTGGCACCGTACTACGCCAATTGTAAATTTCCACTTCCCGAGTAGAAATTTTGCTGTGGCCCTGATAGGGCCCAGATTGGGGTATCTGGCCCCGATCGGGCCCATATCGGGGGATTTCAGACCGGGGATGAAAAACACGGCCCGATCAGGCCCAGACCTGGTCAAACCTGGCCGGATCGGGACCCGATCGGGCCGGGCGTTTCATCACCGATCTGGGCCAGGTTTGGAAATTTCTACACGGGTTGGGATGTTCCCTAAACCTGAAAATCTTCACCCAGAAAAAAGTTTCTTCGGATCAAAGAAACTTTCTTTGAATCAAAGAAATTCTAGTATTGATATACGGTCAAAGAAACATTTGTTCGATTTAAAGAAATTTTTTTGTTAAATTTTTTTATTTGATTTAAAGAAATATTTCGTTGCTTCAAAGCAAAGATTTCTTTAAATTAAAGAAATATAATTTTTGATTTGACCTATATATTTCTTTATATAAACTTTATTCTGCACGTACTAACCCCACTTTTATGTAAATTTTTGTTACTCTTCTGTACACAATTTCGTGTACAGAAATTATAATTTCTGAATTAATTCAGAATAAAGTTAATCTTTTTACCTTAAATTTTCATAAAAATTGTAAATCCTCACACTCATGTAAATCTCACACTTGTAAATTCTCACATTTCTTGTCAATTTTCACGCACTTCTTCCCGGGTAGAAATTTTGCTGTGGCCCCTGTCTGGCCCAGATCGGATGATTTCAGATCGGTGATGGAACGCAGAACCAGACCGGGCCCAGATCTGGCTCGATCGTGCTAGGTCTGGGCCCGATCGGGCCAGATCTGGGCTCGGTTAGATTCTGCGTTCCATCACCGGTCTGGGCCAGGTTTGGGAATTTCTGCACGGGTTGTAAATTGTAAATTCTTACACTTCTTTATCACACATTTTAATGATTTAAATGATTATCAAAAGTTTACATAGCCGGCCGCGTTCGTGTTTTCACAAAAATTTAACAACACGTGTTCACGAAAAGAATGCATTTCCGAAAGGCTTCTTATTCTGCGCAATCGCTTGGCGCATTAATAATGTGGATTATAAGAAAATCTTTCTTTGATTCAAAGAAATAATTTGTTTGTTTCAAATTACTGACTCTAAAGAAATTATTTCTTTCATTTAAACTA
>CAJFCP010025832.1:89376-103264 GCA_904066005.1 Synergus itoensis | reverse complement strand
CTAAATAACTCCTGTACCACGAAGTTAATAAAGCTACAATTAAAAAACAAAGAAGCATATTAATTTAGTAAAAATTTTTAACAGTATGTATACTGTATAGCTGATGTAATGCTACATGCTCATCATAATAAGGGGCCATCCATAAACCACGTGGACAGGTTATGGGGGGAGGGGGGGTATGACAA
Organism: Synergus itoensis; assembly: GCA_904066005.1. Lineage (NCBI taxonomy): Eukaryota > Metazoa > Arthropoda > Insecta > Hymenoptera > Cynipidae > Synergus > Synergus itoensis. Next base: position 103,079 of record CAJFCP010025832.1, on the reverse strand, counting down.
AATTCCACGATCCATGTATATTCAAAAAATTATACATGGGATTCTGTCCACGATGGGGGGAGGGGGGGTCAAAAAGTGATGAAAAACTGTCCACGTGGTTTATGGATGGCTCCTAAACATATTTTACGTAGCGTTATTGTAATCTTTATAAATCGTGAGTACATATTACAGTCTAAAAACATTAGAAGTCTTTTGAGTACTTAATAATAAAGTTATCAGTCGGAGAGAAAATTTGTGAAAATTATTACCTATTTGAAAAATTAGGTAATAAAATTTTACGCAACTTATTTAACATTACTTATATAAGCATTATTCTTTTAAAAATTATTCACTCGCTGATAAAATTCGTTAAGATTCAGATTCCTTTAAAAAAATGAAGTTTGTTATCGCTAAATTGTTCCTTATCTTTGCGATCGTCTTCAATTCTGTTGGTAAGTTTGATTTTAGATCCATTAATTTGTACTATTTTAGTGTTAAATACTACATTTTATATTATTTAATTTTATGATTTACTATTGATAAATTGTAAATGTTTGAGTCTTAAATAATATAATTTTTGTGATTTTTTGTGTGTACTTCACTAGATAATTTAAATAAAAATTGAATTAAAAATAAACGTGTCGATCGGTTGAAAATTGTAAAAATTTTGTGAAATTTTTAAAATGCGTAATTCAATTGTTGTATTCTCTTATTCTAGAATTGAGTACTCAGAGAGTGGATGAGCAAACTCAAAACGAAAATCATCAACATCAATTGGCACAAATAGGGGCACAACAATTACAACTATTACAGGAAATACGACAAGAAGCTGTGCTTATAGAACGAGGTACTCAACGATATCAACAAATTCTAGAAGAATTAAATGAAGTTCAACGACAACCACTCCAAATTATGCTACAAAATCGACCACGAATAATGCAAATACGACAAAATGCTGAACGTGAACTGAGAGAGCGACGAGAACGAGTACATGATCTACAACAACGAAGTCAACGTCTACAACAACGACGACAAAATTTAGAACGACGACAAAATTAGTTAATATAACTTCCTCTAGTTATCCATACTCATCTACAAAATATATTGTAATCTTTATTTACATACCACTGTTTTATATACTATACGTTGCCGGTGTTTTCGAAAAAAAATTAATATCCTAACTCAATGTATATTAAACATATCGAAAAAAATTAATATCCTAACTCAATGTATTAAACATATAGTTGGCATAAAACATTTGATACATGTGGACGAATTACCCACTTTGTACAACTAAGATTACGACATTATGAAAATACATGTAAACACTATCACTGACTTAGGCTGCCTATTAAAACAATGTGACAATCCCGATGATATTTTTAAGAACATCTTTAACAAAGTTGAGTCCATAAAAATTTTCACAGATGATCGTAGTAAATGTCAATTAAATAATTAAGTAATTAATTAAATAAAAACAACAACAAAAAATAGTTCACGTTACTTTCAATGGGGGGGGGGTACATCGTTAGTCTACGCTTGTCAACGCAGGGAGGAGGGGTAAATATCCGGAAAAATCCTCAACGTAATTTATGCACAACCCCTAAGCCCGTGTAGAAATTTCGATAGGGGTTTAGTGAGGGCCTCATTAGTTTTCCCTTTTTTCAGTTGGGCTCTGATGGGGAAAACTAGTCGGGGCCCCAGCAAGATAGCAACGCTTTTTTCGGTTAGGCCCCGACTATATTTTCTAGTAGGGGCCTAGTAGGAATCGTCCTTCCACAGCCCTACCAAAGAAAGGGCCCAGATGTGGTTCTAATCAGATCCCCACGATATATATTTTTAATTATAAACGTATATAGTTATGCATTTGGGACGATTTGAAGTAGAAATGCTCAAAATTTCTCCTTATATCGTCCCAAATACATCGCTAGAAATAAACATAAAATTATGTTTGTTTACTAATATTGATATGGTTCTTGTAGATATAGTTTTTGTATGTTTTTTGTTATATGGTGCTAGTGCATACAGATTTGTACCTGATTCTTGTAGATATGGTTTTTATACCTGGATCTTATATATAGTTCTTGTATATGGTTTTTATACATAGTTCTTGCACACAGGTACTCGTAGATGGTTCTTGTACACGCTGAAATCTTATAGATATCGTTTTTGTACCTGGTTTTTGTAGATATGGTTCTTGTATATGATTTTTATACATAGTTCTTTCACACAGACACTCGTAGATGGTTCTTGTACACAGAAATCTTATAGATGGTTTTTCTTCCTGGGTTTTGTAAGTGGTTCTTGTAGATGCTTCTTTATCTGTTTTTTATAAATGGTTCTTGTACATGGTTCTTGTGCAGAGGTTCTCATCGATAGTTCTTAGACATAGATCCGAGCATAGATCCTTGTAGATGGTTCTTTCCGCACGACTTTTTGGCACATCAGCTTCAGAATCTTCCGCTTAGACGGCGTTGTGATCGAGCTTTGCGAAGGAACGCGTTTTGTCTCTTCCGTTCCATTCCCGCGACGCAAGTGGCAATAGCCACACCGTTCGCAATGGCCTTTTTCCTGTCTTTGTCATGCAAACCATGAGAGGATGAGGGAGCAACAAAGAGATAAATAGTGGGCGAGAAAGAGAGACTTAAGCCAGCCAGCCATACAGCGATCCAAGCAGCCCTGCACTGACGTTCGTTCTTTTGGATCTTCTCACCGGTTCTCTTCAGGGCTGTAACAACATCTTGACTTTACAGAAACCGGCTCAGTTTTATCTGTACTTATCACGTGGCAACCGGATTCGATTTTGCATTAAGGAATAATGTGGAAAATTTACGGATGCTTTCAGACGCTTACCAACCAATAAATTCAAAGTGCAATACAGAAAACTTTTCCAATATGCGCTTCAGATCATTCTCTAAACTGTCTCATTTTTATTTATTTATTTAGTAATATCATGCAAATAATTATTTTACTAGTTCTTCAGTTTCAAGAGATTTTCACGAGTTTTGGTGTTTCTTATGGAAGGGAATAATTCTGGTATAAAAATATATTATTATTTTTAAATCAATATGCAAACTACTATGCTCGAATTTTAAGTGGGAGGTGTCACGTCTTCTCACCCTAATTAAGTCTACACCAATTATCGATAAGTTATATGTAAACGTTCTTCTGAATCGAAAAATGAAACTAGACTGCTCTTTAAATTAAAATAATTAAATCATTGATATACTAAAATTTTGCAAAATAGAACCTAGAAGCTATCCTATATAAGAAATCTCTATTATTCTTTAAAAAGAGAAGAATTTCTACTGCTTAAGCCCTCCCTGATCTTTCATCCTTTTTCACATTGCGGACGTTAGTCATCTAATATTGTCGGTCGCTGTTGCACTTATAGCAACGAGTTGGAAAGCCTTCTTTCTCATGGCCTGATGCCAGTTGCTGTCTGCTGTCTCTATCGCACTCACGATCCACTGGTCGTGTCTCTCTTCTTATAGAGCTCCTATCTCTCTCCTTGTTCACCTTCAAGGCGAGATAGCCTCTCTCTCCTCTCATTCTTTTTCTTTATCACTCGTCCACTCGCGCACTTTTGCCGCCTCTTCTTCGTCTTTCCGTTTCTCTTAGTCCTTTTCATCTTTTTTTTTTTCAACATATTCAATGTTTTTGAAGTACCTAACAGTAAACTTCCTTCGCGCGCGCTTCACTGTAGCTAAGAGCTGGGTACGGTACTTCATATTCCACTTAAATCATATAACGATTCTTATTTTTAAATTTCATTTGGTTGTTGCAGTCAATTAACTGAATTTTATTACCATTTCTTATTGCAAAAATAATTTCATGACGTTTGTTTAGAGGTTTGTGTTTGGGTTTCCACAGTTGTTTCTGTAAAGGATCGTTAAAGGTTCCCATACATGTTCCTGTTGAGGTTTCTGTTTATGTTTACATACTTCTTCCACATGGTTTTTGTATATTTTTCTTGTACCTAGTTCTTATATATGCTTCTTGTACCTAATATGCTTCTTGTACCCTATATTTTTTTTGTACGTGATTCTTCCACATGCTTCTTGTACACGTTTTTTTACATAGTTCTTGTATTTAGTTTTTTTCACATAGTTGTTATACATAGTTTTTGTTCATGGTTCTTGTGCATGGTTCTTGTACATGTTCTTGCACATGGTTCTTGTATATGGCGTAAGGGTAATCATATTTTAGAACACCACAATCGTTTTTTCTTGATACCCGAGTAAAAATTTTGCTGTAGCCCTGATCGGGCCTAGATTGGAGTATCTGGCCCCGATCGTGTCCAGATCGGCCCGACCAGGTCCAGACCTGATCAAACCTGGCCGGATCGGGGCCCGATCGGGCCGGGCGTTTCATCGCCGATCTGGGCCAGGTTTGGAAATTTCTACACGGGTGCGTGCCTAAAGTAACCGTGATTGGCTAAATGACGCAAGTTTCTGCGATTTTCTACCCAGGAAAGAAATAAATAACAAAACAGAAGAAAGAAAAAAATGTTTTTGTGACCTCCAGAAATAAGAGAAGAAAGAGAGATAGACAGAGAGGGGGAAAGCAATAGAGAGAAATCAACAACTCGTTTCCTCGGGCTGAGCGGAGCTTACACGAACGTTCGAGGCAAGTACGCTCACTTGAGAGTGTCGTCTCACTCGGTATGCAGTCTAGAGATAAACTTTTCTTTTTACCCATCCCTATCCCACGTTCCTAATAGTCGCTCTCTCTCTCTCTCTCTTTCTGGCACGTGGCAGTTCAGTCTGTCTTTCTCGGACGTCTTATAAATTGCATGGTATTTCAATGGATCTGTCCTTCATCTTCTATCTTCGTCCCTCCCGACAAAATATTTATCTATCTCTTTTGAAGCGCACGCCTTCTCTCATGTTTCTATCTTACAACTTTTTGTTGTCCTTTCGCGGTCACGATACAAATAAAACTAAAGCCATAACTGCTCTTTTGCACATTTTTCACGTTTGGGATCTAATATTAGATTTTAGTCAGATATAATGACGTTTGGTGAAGTTTTTCTGTTCTTTGAGAAGAAATTTAAATAACTGAAGCTGCCCAATAGGCAACTTATTATTAGATCTTGCTTGGTAATAATAATAATAATAATTGGACACTTGAAGGTCTAAATAAGTTGCTTTATGGGGGTTAACATATAATTATATGGAAATGTAAAATTTATACTACTTCTACTAGTTTTATACCACCTGTTCAATAATTATCTTTCTCAATTTATCAACTATCTTATGGGTGGTCGGAGGACCTTGAACATTGGACCATTGCGAACAAAATATGACTCCTAGCTATCTGGATGACGGTGCTCGCCTCCCCCACCCCTCTCCACTCACCGACTACTGGGCTCCCATAAAGTAAGCAACAGCCTCACCTCTTTTTCACTTACACCGTTTACTCGCCTACTGGACTCCCATACAGTAAGCAGAATCCCATCCTTTTGAAGTGGAAAGAGAGAATTAATAAGGGAAAAGGGAAAATGGAAAGGAGGAAAGGAAAGAAAAATCGAAAAGGGGAGAAGGAAAAGAGCAATGGATAAAAGATATGGAAAGGAAAGGAGAAGTGATGAAATGGAAAGAAAAAAGGAAAAACGGGACAAGAACCATGTACAAGAACCATTTACGAGAATATGTGTGCAGGAACTATGTATAAGAACCATATCTAAAAGAAGTAAGTACAAGAATTAGGTATAAGAACTATATCTATAAGAACCAGTTACAAGAACCACATCTACCATATCTACAAGAAACAGATACAGGAACCGTGTACATTAGCAGCATGTAACAAGAACTATATACAAGAACCATGTACAAGAACCATATAGAAAAACTGTATGCAAGAACCATAGGGAACGTATCCATACTACGTGACCCGTTTAGGGGAGGGGGGATCTAAAAAATACCACGCTTGGTCACAGAGGGGGGAGGGGGCTTAGGTCTTCGTCACGTAGTCAATTACAATATGTTTTTAAAGTTTTTTGTTCTTGATAATATTTTTTTAACTTATAATTGTATATTAGGTATGCACGCATTTTTGGCGTCACACGGCAAGTGCCATATTAATAAAAACAAATATGAGCCAAATTATTTTTTTTAGCTTTCTGATTACAAAAATAATTTAAAACCACATTTATGAATTACCACGTGACTATATGGGGGGGTCTTGGCATATACTACGGGTGGTCACCGAGAGGTGGAGGGGGATAAAAAATGATAAAAAAACGGGTCACGTAGTATGGGTACGTTCCCATATTTAGAAAGCCAGGTGCAAGAACTGTGTCCCGCGTAGAAAATTTTCCTATCTTTCCCCATTTAAAGTAGGGTTCTAACGAGGGCCGGACTAGAAGTTCTAGTTTAGAAAAAACTAATTAGGGCCCTGTCTGGCGCTAGTGGGAAATTTCTTACTTTGATAAGTCATATCTGTATCTAGTGGGGCCCCGACTAGAAAATCCCCGCTAACCTTACTTTTGTAATTGTACGGTTCGACCGCTAGGCGGCGTCAATATAATCCCTAAATTTGAAACAGTAAAAATACCACTGATTGAAACAGTGCATTTTGTGATAACTGGTAAGACAGTAAACTTTACTGATTTGTCAGTGGAATTTACTGGGAATTAGTTAAAAAGTATTAAAGTGAACAGTTTTTGGAAAAATAACTGTTAATTCAGTAATTCGTACATATACATGTTGAAAGAATAATAGAGGAGGAAATCGTCACTAATTTAACTGACGAAGAGGATTTCATCGAAATTTATTACGAGGTACACAGTGACACATCTGAAAATTCGAGTGACCCTGAAGATGATTTATCTGGGATAGAAATTCGCCAATACAATCATCTGCCAGAAATATACCAGTTACGTGAATTTGGACACAGGATACATCCAAAGGATCTGGATAATGGATATTTTACTTGGTATTTTAAGAGCACGCTTACTGCCTACTTTACCCACTAGTTCAAAAACTTCCCTTCGAACGATTGATGCGGATGACAGACTCGAAGGGAGAGCCAGGACATTTTGTTTATTTTGGCATAAGAAAAGGGTTATAAGACTGCGTAAACCCTGAATTACACAAATATAGGAAAATAGAATTACAAGTTAGATTATAATTAAAAATATATATCGCGGGGACCTGCTTAGGGTCAAGGCAGGGCCCTTTCTTTGAGAGGGCTGTAGAAGGGCGATTCCCACTAGGCCCCTACTAGAACATCTAGTCGGGGCCTAATTTACAAAAGCGTTATGATCTTCCTGGGGCACCGACTAGTTTTTCCCATCAGGGCCCGAGTAAAAAAAGGGAAAAATAGTGAGGCCCCCACTAGACCCCTATCGAAATTTCTACATATTAGCACCATGTAAGAAGAACTACATACAAAAACTAAAAAGGAAAAAGGTAAAATAGATAAAAATGGAAAGAGGGAATTAATAGGGGAAAGTAGAAAGGAGTAAACGAAATGGAAATAGAGAAAAAGAAATGAAATGGAAAAGGGGGCATCGAAAAGGAAAGAAGGAAAAGAGAAAAGGATAAAGGATATGGAAAGGAAAGGAGAAAAGGTGAAATGGAAAGAAAGGAAAAAACCAGAAAATGTAAACAGGAAAAAGAGAAAGTAGAACTGGGAAAGGAAAAAAAAATGAAATGAGTAATGAAAAATGGAAAGGCAAAAAAAAGTAGCATTAAAAAGGGATAGGATGAGGTTGATGCCGTTGATATTTTCAATCATAATTTCCCATTCGAGACCTTTATACGCAATAAATAATAAACACATCATAACATCATAAATCTTTACAGCGTGTTCCGTCTGATTGTGAGAAAAGCCACGAACCTAAAATTAAATTTCCTTTCCTCTCACTTGTGCGATCTTGACCATCGACATGGCAGGTGTGACGTAACTGGTACTTATCGCGGTATTGGCGAGAATGCGAGTATAGAGGTTTCGGATCGTCGACCGATAAACTTGGAGGTACCGACGTACAGTGTTTTACGCACTCACACACATGTGTACAGCACATACATGGCGTAATCGCGAATCGTCAGTGGCGGCGACTATGGGGGGGCAAGGTACTTTTTGCCCCTCCAAAAAAAATTTTGGGGGGGCCGTGCCCTCCCAATATTTCAGAGAGCAAAATTGATATTTGGCAATTCATTATATTGTCCGATCAGTTGGTACTCTGATATACATCAATTTTTACGACCATCGTTTTGTTTCTTTTAAAATAACTTGGAGATCTGAATTCCGTTTTTTCGGGAATGGGAAAAATTTTGCAAAAAACTTGCAATATTCAAAAATTGCAATATTCAATTCAAAAACTTCCAAAAACTTGCAAAATTTGTGCCCCCCCAATATTTTTTAGAAGTCTCCGCCTCTGCGAATCGTGACCGAGTGAAGAAGGAATTAAACGGTATGGCAGTTGTGCCATGTACTTGGCAAGGCCACGTGGATTATCTGGGAGTTAGTGCGACGATACATCGATATGTGCTTTGTGTATGAATGTGTGTTGTGTGATCGCATATGTCGGTCAACGAACGCAGAAACGAACAAACGAATCAAACAATCTATGCATGGTTTGCATGTACGAATGAATGAACTGAATCGTGCTACGCACCTACACATGCACATTTTTATGCACACGTGCAGATAACAATGTATAGATTTCACGGATGGAGGTGGCGCGCATTATACATGCAGTTCCGTTTCAAATGGATATACGACACCTATGTGTGCCACCATCGGCTTGGGAGCACAACGTTCCGATTTTATCGTCGCTCGAAATCTGGATCCACGAGTCGAGGATGCTGAGTCTGCTTGGCGCCAGCTCAACGCGTACTCACGTATCTCTTTTCAGATGCTGCATACGTTTAAAAGAAGAACGATCTTCGAACACAAGATCACTGCTTTGATCGAGAAAGATTGCGGAAGACATAGGTAGATGGAAGCGATCAGGTGCACACAGGGCCGTAGCTTATAAGTCTTGCATGAAATTTTACTATTTTTCAATGCAGAGCAGTTTCTTATGCATGATCTTCATTCACGAAAAAGTGAATGAAAGTTGAAAAATCTGATTGAAAATTTTAGGATAGTAGCATTACAAAATGTTAGCGAGAATGAGACATAATCCTTTAAAAAACCACAAAAACATTCAATTATATTGACATATATTAACATATATGTATGTATATTGTATATATATATATATATATATATATATATATATACATACAGGATGTCCCATTTTAACTTAGACAGCAGGATAACTCGAAACTTTTGAGTATTCGAAACATGTTTCGGATAAAAGTTGTATGGTTCAGAGGGGGTTAACTGATGATTACGTCAAACTTGACCTTGAACTTTATTTTAAGGGTCATTTAAACCTCAACTTTGTTTTTTAAATGGAAACCCCCTTTTTTGGACCCCGGATTCAGAAAGTGCGGGAAATTCTGCGTTCAAATGAGGCATTATTTGTAGGGTTCGTTTGTGTTTGTTAAGGCAAGATCGTGTAGAGATCCAGCCAGTCAAGGCAAGATCGCGTAGAGATCCAACCAGTCAAGGCAAGAAAATGATGCCTCATCTGAACGTAGAATTTTCCGCTCTTTTTGAATCAGGGGTCAAAAATAGGGGTTTCTACTTAAAAACAGTAAATTTTACCTTGAAAATCAAGTTCAAGGTCAAATTGAAGGTCACCGTTGAATTCTTCGTTGAAATTTACTTCATGAATGACCTTGACCACCAGGAAAACTTTGTTGATTTCAAATGACCTTTAATTGACTTCAAGGTTAAAATTTACCGATGACTTAGGTACATACTCAACCGTAGAATTTTCCACTCTTTCTGAATCCGGGGTCAAAAATAGGGGTTTCCATTAAAAAAAAAACAAATTTGACCTTGAAAATAAAATTTAAGGTAAATTTTGACGTCATCATCAGTTGACCCCCTCTAAACCATATAACTTTTATACGAAACATTTTTCGAATACTTTGCAAAGTTTCGAGTTATCCTGCTATCTATAAAGTTAAAATGGGACACCCATTTTAGAGGAAAATACTAGAGCAAGCAAAGTCTGTAATTTTATAATGATTAAATGATTTGGTGGTCATTCAATCAAGACTGAACCATGTAACCACAAATTTGATCAGTTCAGGTTTGTGGTTGCACCTAATATAGTTACTGTCATTCAAATGTATACTAACAACGTTCTCCAATATAATGTACTTTTGCAGAATGAGATTGAATTTGAAGTTCTTTTTTAAAAATAAGGCTTTTTCTTAAAAATAGAATGCTATTTTCGAATATGTGAAATGAATTCATTCTGATCGTGTTTCTAAGACGTGACAAGAAATGTGCACGTGCTGAGCAAACATGCGAGTAAATTGTCGCAAAAAACACGTGACCTTATAGAATTTCCAAGTCCAGTTCGGGAATGTGAAGACAGCATCCGACACGTTCTGAAGCGTTTTATGGCGTTACGGGGGAATGCGAAAAAAAAGTGGACGTATCACCCGATGCCGACAGTCCTTCGATTAAGTCATTTACCATATTTACCGTTCCGATCCGACTCGGCCTCGTCGATCTTATTCACACCCGATACGATGACAACCGATTCGGTACAATCGAGTGAAAGATTTTTAAGTAACACTCAGGGGCGGATCCAGACAAGGGCTTTGGGGGGGGGCAAGAAATAATTACCCTTCCCCCTCCACCAAGTGTTTGTATTTATAAGCTGCGTGAAAATTTCAAATCTGGGCTTTTGGGGGAGGCCAAGAAGCCATGGCCCCCCCCTGGATCCGCCCATGGTGACACTTGAGAAAAGTCGCAAACATTTATGCAATGATGTTGAAGGATTTTACAAAATTTTTGTTTTTCAATAGGGACGGCGCAGCTAGTGTATGGACTTCAAATCTTTCAAGAAACTTCATCGAGGTTTGAGAAATTTAAATGAATCTTACACTGAAAGAAATTTAGTATCAATACTTGCTATTTAAATATTCATAATTCATATAGTCGATTACGATTTAGGGAAATCGTGTAAATATACAAATTATTGTTCGCATACTTATGAAACTTTAAAATTCTTGGGAACAAGAATTGGTATATTCAATAGCAAAGATTGATATTTTATGTACCTATTATGAACGCAGAATAATAAAAACTGATCATGATATAATAAAATAATATAAAAGTATTTACAGAAATTACTAGCTTAAGTTACATATGTTAATACAAATATTGTACAATTATCAAAAATTGTAAGCTTCAGTTGAGGAAATTGTAAATCACTATATTAAAAAATCCGAATAGATCCGATAATCTACCGAGGTCAGCCGAATTCGCCGACCGTAGCGCTCATTCGTTGAAGATCATCGGACATTCGTCTCAAATCCATATTTATTTAAAGTATACAATATGCGAGCATCATACTAAAAAGAAGTTATTTCTCCGCCAAATGTATATTCATTTTCTTGTATCAAGAATATGAATATTATATTAAGAAAGATAGTAATTAAAGTAAGCACTGGTATTTACTTGGATCAAGAAGCCTTAATTAACTAAATTAACATTTCGATTACTTATTGTAAGAATATATGATTTCAATTTCTAAAAAAACTACCACATTTATAGTTGTACAGGATTATTTGAAAAACCGGTTAATTAATTATTAAATTAATTTATTAATTAGTCATAATCAATTATTTAATTGTTTATTTTAAATATTACTATAAAACTACTTTTTTAAAACCAAGATTTTCAATATACATATTTCGAGTTTAGACTCGTGATAAAATGATAATTAATGAAATCAAATTCAAATGAGCGTGCGCAAATATCGATTGTCGAAAATCACTATCGATACCTACACAACGAATCGGAAGTGCGGATAAGCGTTACGATATTTCGACTTCGACTCAATCATCTTTTCAGAAATAGATTCTGTTACTATATTTCTTTCAGTGTACTGTATTTTAAAAGGTTTTATGGGATTTTAAAAAAATCCGCTGGATTTCAAAAGATTTCATGTATTAAATGTATTAAATGGTATTAAAACTCAAAAACTCATGCGGATAGAAGAAAATAAACTGAGAAAGAAAGATGAATGTCAATAAACTTCTCGATACCTTCTTCCCCCTTAATTGATGGAAGTCTGCATATAATTAGAATGAAGCGTGCACTGAAATTGAAATACGGAGCGAACGGGCTATAATTCACGGGTAGGTATAATAATATTGCCTGCACATTGTGGCGATGCACATGCTTTACTTATATGTAGGTGAACCTCACCGATTCTCTGACAAACATAGTTAGACTTGCGGTGGTATAAGTGCGAAAAAAAAACCCGACCATGAGTCGTTATCCATTCATAAATCCCATTAAGACCATTGAGCTCCTACCGTCCTCTCCCCTTCCACAATTTGACGTCCCTCCGTCTCGGCAAGTTTAACACCTCACGATCCACAGCAGAGCATAATTAAGTCATTACACGTTCATTTTACCATGTTAGTGCCTCATTTGTCATTCGAGCGACAAAAAAGCTGAATGGAAAGTTCTCCTCCTCCTCCTTTCTATGTTTGTTTATCTTTGCGTCCTTTCACGTGAAATCTAAACCTACTTAACTCGATTTTATATATATTTAAAGAGAAATTATAAATTACATTTATATCAGAGTTGGGAAAAATTGTCATAACTTCAAGTTTTGTGCCCCAACGTTTTAAAATTCTTGAGGGTGACATTCGAAAGAACCTTTAAGATTCTCAAGGCCCAGAAGGAATATGCAACTTTTTACGTTTCGTTTTACGCCTTTTCACTTTTCGCTTATTCTAAATTCCATAGCTCCAGTTAATTTTGACGTTTATTTCAACGACGTTTAAAAAACGATAATGTTAGTAACAAAATATTTACATTTTAATCTCTTTATCAGCAAATTAAATATATTTATATATTATATAAATCGTAAAATTTAATTTCAAATGATAATATTCTATTTCTGGTATCGGAAAAAGATACTAATTACATTTCCACTGAGCTGATTTCCGTCTCTAACACAATAAATGCCTCCTGAGAGCCATTGACTGCGATTAAAATTCGCCCCTACGTAATTTGACTCAAATTCTCTGTCGGGAATAGAGAACGATAAGTATTTTTCTGTATACGTATATAGGTGAATAGCTGAAATAAAATGCAGAAGGGTAGAGCTTCTAGTTTTACGCTTCACTGATAAATGCAGAGTGAACTTGCAGGTCTGCAACCCAGCTGTGACGTATTGCGAGGGTGGCCCGCGGATATACAAAAGTCGTTCTATTTTTTTTTTAACTCCAACATATATTCACCACATACTGTTTGTCACACTTGTTGCACAAGCGTGCCAGCCTATAAGGTAATACGCACATATAGGGTGGGTTCCGATTTTATTTAAATTTTTCGCAGATCATCTTTCAATCATACACGGAGAGACTAAATATCAATTTTTGCTTTTCTTGAATATGTATAGTTCATATAGTAAGTTAGAATTTAGGGATAATCGATGTTCTATTACAAAAATTCACATAGTGAGAGTCAAATTGTAGTTGTGATATATTTTTAGGAAGAAATCTTAAATATTGTACACTCTTTCACATTGGGAATAAGAATATTTCTAAATCACTATAGTAAAACTGGTCACGTGGTCTTGTGAATCATGCTGAAAAAAGAAGATGGAGACTCTACAAGATTTC
>CAJFCP010025832.1:59812-70899 GCA_904066005.1 Synergus itoensis | reverse complement strand
GTCATTAGGGTCTCTCGTGCCAAGTTTTATCACAATGTACAAGTTTAGGTGTATTTACGAATCACAAGTTTTTGAAGACGATCGAACTGATGTTTATCAATCTAGTACAAATCCTATTTAAACAAGTCCTAACACTCTTAATAAGAAATACAAGCGCAGCGAAAGGTCGTTATCCTCCTCTACGATTGGAAGACCTTGAATCAGTGAAAGGAAATTGAAACCAATAATGGAAACGTATCAAGACGACAAGACAGAAACTTCCGGAGAAGTTTTCCAGCAGTAGGTTAAAGACGCTTAAAGTTTCGAAGGCGGTATATCGACACAGATATTGGAGGGGAAATCTCTAGTAGTAAGCTAGAGGGTTCGAGGTCTCTTTCAAACTATACATCCATCTAGTATGCATGGAATCGAATGGTGCAAGAGCGTGCATGCCAGGGTGCAATATATTGCGGAGAGTACAGAGGTAGAGGAAATTGTGGAGGATGAGGAGGCCCTCCAACCCCGTTTTCCCTTTCGTTCGACCGCTCACCCACTCTCGCATGGCACATATTCACATATTCATCCCTTTTTCCTCCTCTCCCACCGCCACTTTACGTTCCCGAACACGAGCGCGCCGAGACGACACACAAATACAAACGCAACGATGATGCTCGACACGTAGATGTATTTTGCGTACGTGGTATGGTACAGATCAGCTGAGCTGTGACGTATGCTAGTTGCGGCTTCTGCAAACTTATTCCAGCTTTCCGGCACGTGCTTTTTCACTCTCTAACCGCTGCTGCCAGGCGATTACGTGGTTTCGTTTTCTACTCTTAATATTTTCAAGAATATTCCTAGTTGGCACAGGGACACGGTTTTCTCTGCGATTTCTTAAAGATGTTCATAAGACATTAATTACTCAGACGTACACGGAGAAAACTGTGTATCAACTTCTTTGAACTAGACTAGCAGTTGATACTCTGAGAGTATCAGTCTGAAGTAAATGTAGCATGGCAGAGTGACACCATACTAGTATTTTTGATGCCTAAACCGTAGCAAAAGAATCGTACGAAGAATGCATACCATTGCTGCTCAAATCTCTACACAATTCTCTGCGGGTAAACGTCAAGACGTCTTTAGGATGTCCAAAGTCTATTACCTCTCCCATATGCCAACTGTCTTACACTCTCAGAAAAATGTGGAATCATAAACCTGGGGCATCAATATGTTCTGTCCGGTTTGAACTGATTAAATTCAACATAATATTGAGGTGGCACACTTATAAACAACTTTTGCTATTTGAGTTCATACAGTATCTGATAATGCGAGTAACCCAAGTGGTATAATTTGATCAACGCTGAGATGAATGTTTCGGGCGGCAAATGAATTGGTCTCTGGGCCATGAGACCGGACAAGGTAATAGGCGAACTGTTCCTTTGTAAGAATCCATCGGGCGTGTCATTCGAGCTTTAGGGTACCTGTTGCTCGACTCTATCTGCCTCCCTCTTTTAACCCCTCCTACTTCGGCAACCATCAGCATGTATAGTATACGTGTGTACACAAGGAGCACCGCTGGAATATTCAATCTGCGATAAGGACAGAGAGAAAGTGAGACGTGATGGACAGACGAGGAGAGACGAGGAGCAAAGACGGAGGGATGAGAAATGTGTGCTGCTGACGTCTTATGCTAAACTTTGCGGATCGCATTCAAGATCAAGCAACGGGGCGCCACTTGTCAGGCGAATAGCTCCAGCTCTTGTTTCCACTGACGCCTCAGATAAAACGGATTAGAACTCTTTAAAGATGACGATCTACTCCGGAGTCAAAGCTTGTGAATTGATGCTTCGTTTAACGAGTTCAGTGAACTGAGCTTTCCTGATCCCACAAGGAGAAAGTACTGCTGCAGTATCTGATAATAAGATTGCATTAGATTTTGGTATTTACCCAGATTATACAAACCTGAAGAATGAATCCCATACAAATTGAGAGTGTAAGCGACTTGTTGACAAAAAAAATAAAAACATCCGAGGGTGTACCAACCTCACAGTGACCTTGGGCGGTTGCAAGTGCAAGTGCCTATGTACAGAGAGTGGGTACCTTCGTAACCTACATACACCGACGAATACACAAACATAGGCCAACCCCGAAGCGGTCGAGGGAACCGGGCATGTTATGAATGGAGAAACTTCTGCCTGGCATCCGCGTAAATGTAAAACGGTAATGCATACATACTAGAGAGACACACGTGTGCAAGAGAAGAAAGGGATTCGAGGGGAAGAACGACATGAATACAGGCAGCTTAGACCCCAAGATCCGAGCTATTAGCATGGACACACACATCGTAGCGACGTTTAGCGGAATGCATACGTAAGTACATGGATACCTACTCGGAAAGGCGCTCGCGCACAAGGATATAACTTTATATATGTGAATACATATACAATAGAGTAGACTTTCATGCATGTAGACAAGCCTTAGAAGGTATGTATCGGTAAGCCCGAGGCGATACCGCGACCAAGCTGCACAAACATGTGGAACACATACAAACAAACAAAATACACATAAGTGTCTGTGAGGAGAACAACGGAATATAAGCAACAGGTTCGTATACGTAGCTGCCATAACGTAGGTATCAAAGCAGAAAGCCGAGGCGCCTCATCCTCCTCCATCTATCTTTCTCCCTCGGATGCTCTCAAGTGCTGTAGAAACACACACATGCACAATTTAGCCGAGTTTACATTGTATATGTGCGCTAAGTTGTGCGGAAGATGCGAGACCAATGCCAAGGTCCTTCCGAGCACTTTGCAGTCCGTCATACTTGCGGCGGGTGCGATTCGTCAAGTCGCGAAACTCAACTTTGGAGCGCCAGAGGTTCAGTGCCAAGGTAGTAACTTATATTCTCAAACTTTTTTCTGAAGTTTTACTATGATGTATAAGGTTATATTTTTCAGACTGATGACTCCTATGGATTAAGAGAAAATTAAGGGTTGAAGGAATTAAGCTCAATTTATATTACGTTTTGGTACCCAGTTGGCCAGTTTCATTAACAAGGTAATCCGATGGGTAAAATCACGTTTTGGTACGTATATAGCATATTTTATTTTTTCGATCTATATAAAAAATTGAAAGTTCAGTGGTCTCGAGAATGGACTGTTGTTAAAAGGTGAAGTTGTATAGTGCAAAGTTTCGCAGAAGTTAACAATGGATGATGAACCAAAATACTGCATCAGCAGCTTCCTGAACAGACAATGAATCATCTTTCTGAAACAATAAGGTGCAAGGCACTTTCACACCGTTATTATTGTATACTGAACTTACTGAAGTCCATGTTTATTCAGAAGTAGCAGGAATCCTACCAAATGATTCAATGCAATGTATAACAAATTCGAGTCTCGTGTTCATAATGAGTAGCTCGCTTCGAGTGCACTAATCCTAATCTGAGTGATATGTTACTCACAGTTAGTCATTCATTTCCATGTGAGGGAATCTCTCGAGTGTACATTCGTGGTTTATCTGCATATTAGGTGTGGATGTAAGCATTCGTACATACACCGTACGTTGTACTGTTATGCCTCGGCATGCGTGACGCAACAGGAAGGCATGGTTTTACTTCCCTGTACGTCTGACGATATTCTTTCGAATGCTTCAGCATACTATAAGACAAGGACAAGGACAAAAGTAATAACTGTCATTTTTTCGAGTCAATGTCCACTATGAGAACGGCAATAAACGCATTTAATTCAAAATAAATAATTATATAAGGAAGATATAAACGTTACATATAATATACATGTATCGTATCTAAAAAAAGCTTCCTGACTAATCTCTTATGTAAAATTTGTCACGTTATTTAGGTCATGTTATCGGTTCTGGAGAATATAAATGACCGACAACGAATACAACAGAAGCTTATAAATGTAAGAATCACAGCGGGGTGTATCTCGTGAAAGAGAAACAAGAAATGAAGACTTTCTTCGCCCGTCTTTCGTAATGGACATAAGGTTCATTGCCTTGGGAGAACACTCACAAGACGGGTGTTGGGGCCAGAGACTTTGAAACGGTAGGTCGTATTTCTCGGAAAATTATTGCATACGAAAGTAAGAAATGAATTTTGACATAAGGATAGATTAGCGAAAGTTGCAGTCCAATATTTTTAGATCATCCTATTTACGACACAATCAATTATTATTATTGCGCTGAAGATGCAGGATATTGGATTTAATAATATTATTCAAGTCATGTCGTACAAAATTCAGTGTTTCCCACTTTAGTAAAAATATAGCATATGAATGGGAGAGCAAACAATATGAAAGTGGACATTAATTGAAAAATAAAAAAGCATAAGAAATCATCTTGCATATTGCAAGTAGTAAGTGTGACTTTGCAATTTTTTCTAAAGGTCAGATAGGTGAGGTTGACGTTCTGTTAGAAAAAGCAAGCTGACATTTCATCCGTATGAGAACCGGCGCGCGTATTGAGCGAGACGTTCACCACGGGAGTCTTTAGAGAACTTTCCGCATTCGCCAAATCGCGGTCGGTAACAGTTCTTCTTCGTGCATATACGCGTGCCATGAACTCAATTCCACTAGAAACGATTGGTTCCCTTTCGACATCCTGATGTATTGCCGATATTGCAGCTACCTTCTATTCCTGGCCATCCTCTAGCATCGTTTTATTGAAGGCGTTCGCCTCCCTTCGATATAGACTTTGGAGTTTGGAGCGACGTAAATAAATTAACGATTTACCCTCTTAACTATCGTCAGATGAAAGCAAATTGCCTAAAAAAAATTCTCGATTCAAAGAAAAAGCAGTCTTGAATGTGGTCGAAGAAATATTGCTTCGAATCATAGAAATATTTTCAGAGAAAACTGCGACTAACTCAAAGAAAAGGAATTTATTTAAAACATATCATTCACGAATAAAATTGGGAGATTCCACGCAGAACTTGAAACTATGGCGGAAAACTGTGGCTTATTTATTTTGTGGAAGACAAATTTCTTTTGTGAGACAATTAACTCTGTGCACTTGGTGGCATTGACCTGAACTACTGACAAATAGTTGGATACTAAATACTAACGAATGCTGACTTCTTTATTTCAAAATACGACTTTTCATTGCACAAAATAGAAATTTCAATAATCTTAAAAGTTTTCTCGTGATAGTGACGTATGAGTCTCAAAAAGTTAAATCTTATATAAGAAAAGTGTAAAAATGATCTTCAATAATTACATAATAAAAAAATCTAAAGTTTTTAAAATAATTTAAAATCATTCTCCTGAAAGCATGCTTCGCTTTCCCCATATACCAGTTTATTACAACACTACCATCTCCCTCTCTCTCTCTTTTGCTCTCTCACCATATTCTGTTGTACCGGCTCCCACTCCCTTTGCTTTTCAAATCCCCTCTACTGCTTCCCTTCTCTCATATAATTCTCTCATCTCTCTTACTCTGTTTTTCTGCTTTGCTCTCTCTTTCAGCTGCTCAATGTTCCAGGTATAGCTGGTATAGCACGCAACACGGAATATTGCAGAGGTTGCAAAAAAGGGTTCTCCAAGAGCCCAAGTACCCTTACAAAAAAGTATGAATAATCGAAGAAAAGTATAAATTGTCTTTGTATATATATATAGACGTAATATTCAACGGAAAATTTTGCAATTCTCTCGCTCTTTTAACCAATGAAACTGATCTGAGTTAATTTAACTTTCTTATGTGTGTAAAGTGAAAATTCATAAAATTATCTAAATGAAAATTGGGTACTAGAATGGTTCAAAAAAAGCTTTTTTTTTTTAAATAGCATCTTTAAATTATTCTATTTATATTCATAATCTTTACCTATGAATTTTTTATGTGCAATTAAGTTCATATGTCTATTTTTAGGTGACATAAAAGAGCATAGAATGATTCATAAAGAAGTTACAACATCCACTCAAGAATAAAAAAAACTAAAAAAGCTAAAACAATATATTATGCATCAAATATTCAAATAAGAGAAGAGGGACTTTTTCGATGAATACTGAAAACATATAAGAGTTACTTTTTAGTCTCTATGGACTAAAAAAAAGAATTTAAGCCCCGCTTCATAAGCATGAAAACCGGCTGAAATCATATGCTTGTATTATAAAAAGTAAATTTTATCCAAGTGGTATAAAATTTTATTTTATTTTTTTCAATATTGTGTTTAATTTATTTAATTTTAGGGTCAAGGGCCAACGCTGTCTAACGAAATAAATTTACAGGACGTTACTGCATCCAGGCTCTCAACTTCCAGAAATTGAATTTTACGCGAGATTTTACGCAAATCGAATTAATTTTGAAATTGGTGCGTCATATAGGTTCCAATATTTATATCCATACCTAATTGAATTTTGAAAGCAAAAACCTATTATTCTGATTGAAAAAGCTGCTAGATTGATGGATCCAAATTTTGACGCCAATGTAAGAAATAATTTTTGTTTGGAAAGATTGGTGCGCGTGTGCGTTATAAAACGTTGGCCTTCGGTGAATCCCCTCCCACCTTTCTCCCCCACGTCCCGGACCGACCAACACAAACCGGAGTTCCATACAAGTTTCGACATCGTGGCGGAGATCTCTCAAAATTCTACCATCTACAGTACATATTCTCACGGGAATCACAGAGAAGCCTGTTTTATCGGCTGCTGATAAAAAACATTTTTTTCTGCCCAAAACGTAAATGCAAGTAATTCATTTACGTTATATAATGCAATCAATATCTGCTATCGAAAATTACAGTCTACCAACAAAAGAGAGTTGAAAAGACATTCTAATCTTCATTCCAGTATCAAGTTTCTTTAACTTTAATTTGAACTACAAAAAATGTAGACTAGAGACTACATTAATTCAAATTTTCGAAAACTTATCTTTCATACCTCTTTTATAATTAAATTATTAAATATAAGAACCAGATTGAAAAATGTTAAGTCTTAATCTGGATTTTGAGGTTAAATGCTGCAGAGGCGGGACTTATCTATTTTTCAGACCGCGAGAGCGGGTCAACGCAGAGAGTCATGGGGGAGAAAAAATCGATAAGACGAGTGGATCATCTTTCGTTTTTCCAATTACTTATCGATGCATTGTTCGTAGGAGCGACTCGATCGGCAAGCCGCGCATCGATATTTGACGTCGCTGCATAACGAAGTTCATCATTGTCTGCAAGGTTATTCAACAAGCATAGAATCGAGTTACAAAACCGTGTTGCAAAAGGCACCGTCTGTCTTTAGTGCCTGTCGTGCCTCAGCAGCGTTGCTGCTGAGTCACTGCTGCGTTGCCAGTATTCACTCCATCTACCAAAGCTTGACGATGCGACGTTGCCAGCTTCCAACAACAGCTCAACAGTACCGTACGATCGTGCCCCAAAAAACTCAAACCCTGCCAACACTAAAGCAAAAAAAATTATGACAAAGAACAAAAATTAAGAGCCAAATATATCAACAAGCGCAACTACTTTATATAAAAAACAATATTTGCCAAATAATTCAATTCTAATCATACAAATACGGAATTATTTCTCAGATTTCAATTCGCAAATACAGTGGAAATTTCCTGTTCTATACATCATTGATATCATCTCGAAGGCTTTTTCCAATCTATAAATCTTCAGATTTAAATCTATAAATCTTCCCTCAGTTTACATACTTTATTGTTCTTATTATATTATTTCATATTATTTATTGCTGTCGTTTTTAGAGGGATGAGGTTGAGGAAATTTTTTAAATTGAAAAGTGCGGGTTTAGGTTGAGAAATGTTTGAGGGTACGAGCCTGGGAGTGGAGCGATCGAGCTCACCCCTACCAGGTCGCCAGCGAGTCTGGAGAGAGAGGTCGATAGTAATCGAGGCGGGAGAGAAGGAGAGAGACAAAGAGAGAGAGGGAGAGAGAGAGAAAGAGGGAGAGAGAGAAAGAGGAGGAAGGTATAGATATAGACCGCTCTTAGCTCTACGTTCAAATTTCATTGCGTCAAGTTCATTCGTCCACCAACACGGAATTCACAGAAAACGTCGGTAATGGAGTTTCGCGAGATAAACAGTAGGCTCCAAGTCATGGACTCGAATGCAGGGTTACCAACTGAGGGCGCAAGCAAGCAACAACTTGTGCTCTATGTCCTATGAGAGAGATCCAAACAAACAACGTCTCAACTCCTCTAAATTTTTTCTCTCTTTGGTCGTTCCGCTTGGTTTTGCTCGGCTTGCCGTTTGGTTGTATTCGCAAAGTCGGCAGACGGTCAACAACTCTGCTTGCTTAGCAAGGGCGCGAAAACAATCCATCCATCAGAAGTGTTTACGAGAAGAGTCGAAATTTCGAAGGCCCGGGATGAAAAGCAACCTAACTGGGTTCGCGCATTTTTTTAACATTTGAGACTTTCAATTAAATTCTATAATTGCAGAAAACATGTATTTTGACTGGTCGAATCAATAAGATTATATGCTGTGGGTACTAAATTGAATAAAGTAATTTATAGAATGTCTTAAAAACGTTTCTCGGACGTAAATGCCAAAAGACGACATTAGGATATCCCAAAAAGGTTCTACGTCAGGCCAATTCACTGTTCTAAAAACGACTACTGTAGCAAACAAGTTTTTAAGACCTCTGAACTTTTTTATAGAACGTCTTAGCGACATTGGATGTAAATAAGGGACTTTGTTGACGCCGTTGAACCCCAATCATAAACATACCTAATACCTTCTTTCTATAAAGTTTCTGTTTAATAAAATAAGTAAAGTATGAGTATTTTTGGAATGGTTGAAAGTGGCTTAGGTCGAAAACAAGAACTGAACTACCTAAAGAAATTAAAAGGAATTTTTGCAGAATGCAAATAAGTTTTGAGATTTTCAAGGGATTTAAATTGGGCTGAAGTTTCAAACGTCTACTCAGACGAATTTCTTTTTTTCTTCAACGACTCTCACTGAAATTTTTTTTTTATTCACAATAATTTGTTTATTTCAACAGAAAGCATAGGAAATATTTTTGTAAACAATATTTTTAGTTGTTGATAAGAAATGTTTGATAAAAAAAAATGTCGTCTGAGTAGACGTCTGAAAATTCAACCTAATGGGATTTAATAAGATTTCAAGACATAATGAATTTAAAGAATTTGAAGAGATTTCGGAGAAACTTTAAAGAATTTCAAGAGACTTTGAATGATTTTAAAGAATTGGAAAGGATTTTGGAAGAATGCAGAAGAATTTAATGATTTTCAAAAAAATTTCACAAGATTTTAAGAGATTTCAAAGGATTTTTGAAGAATTTAAAATAGTTTCTGGTTTGTCATAAGATTTCAAGACAATTTGAAGAGATTTAAAAGAGTTAAAAAAAAAAATTTAAGATTTTAAGGATTTTTAAAAGATTTTAGAGGATTTATGAAAGTTTAAAATATTGTAAGAGATTTCAATTGATTTTACCGATTTTTGAGAAATTTCAAAAGATTAAAAATAATTTTAAAGAAGTTGGAGAGATTTCAAACAAAATTTAGTCGAATTTAAGGATTTTGAAGAAATCTGACAGGATTTCTAAGAATTAATTTATTAATTAATTAATTTGAAGGAAAAACTAGGGATTTTATGGGATTTTAATGTGTCAAATTTTGATATTTTAAAATATCAATTAAGAAATTCGAATTAAGAAATTAATATTAATTAATAAAACGCGAAATAACTGTTTTCCATTTAACGAGACTTAATTTATGCACAATTTGTTAAAAAGTGTTCTTCAGGGGAAGGGGAAGATAGAACGATTGGTAGATTCGGTTACAAAATGAAGTAGGTAAAGAGGTTTGAAAAAAGGGATTAGAACAGGGGTTTACGAAAAACGTTTGGAAAGGGGAGTGTGAAAATGTTATGGGAAAAAATTTGTTGAAAAAAGCTGTTGGAAAAAAGGGGTGGAAAAGGAGAGTGAAAAAAAGTTTTGAAAAAGCAGGTTGGGATGTGAAAATTACTTGAAAATTGGCGTTCTCCCCTCGCCCAATAAAAAAAATCTTTCACAATTGCGTAAACACAAATAAAAATAAATAAAACTATTTTGTACGAACATTTTTTTCAAATAATGAGCATGTTATACTGGAGAATGTTTAATCAATTGAACATCAAAAGACATTGATCGCGACGCAGGAAGTAGAAAAAGTTTATGTGTCTCCGTTAATTTGTCTGGCCACATAGTACTTTTTCTACTTTGGCCATCACAAGGCGTGACAGTTGACGAAGTTGTCAAAGATCTCGCACGTTCTATACTAGCTCGTGCAGAAACTGCCCTATTTAGCCCCATTTAAAACGTGGCGCTGACAAGGCCCTGTCCAGTTATTCTATTTTGCATAAAAGACATTTTATTAAAATAGAATAACTGGACAGGGCCTTGTCAGCGCCACGTTTTAAATGGGGCTAAATAGGTCAGTTTCTGCACGGTTATAAACCACCCTAGCGAAAGCTTCAGTTGGAAACTCATTCCGAATCAATCCGGATCATTTCGATCTAATCCAAAGGATTCCAAACTTTCAATCCGAATGAATCCGAATTTTTCGGAATCATTTGGAATGATTCGGATAAACCGGATTAATTAGAATTCATTCGGATTGAAAATTTGAATTGACCGGATTTATTCAGATTGAAAGTTCGGATTTAGAGTTCATTAAAATCTCTTGAAATACCTTGAAATTTCTTCAAATTCCTTCAAATTCGTTAAAATCAGTTAAAATTTCTTAAAATTTCGTGCAATGTCTGAAATTTTTGAAAATTCCGGACAACATTTGGTAAATTTTTGCTAAATAAATACATAAAAATCTGGGGTTTTGAGAATTTTGAAAATATCTTTTGATATTTTTCGTCAAACTGTAGACGTTCTCTCTCAATCTGAATTAGTAAGAAGTTACTAATGTAATAGTGCCGATTCGTTTACTAATTCACTTTAGTAAGCATTTTTACTATCAATTAGTTAAAAACTATTAATTTGCAGTAAAAAACTACTAATTCATTCAGTAAGGCTCACTAATTGATTTAGTTACCCTTACCAAATGAATCAGTTGTTTTTTACTGTGAATTAGTAGTTTTTAATTAATTGATAGTAAAAATGCTTACTAAAGTGAATTAGTAAACGAATCGGCACT
>CAJFCP010025832.1:30393-47862 GCA_904066005.1 Synergus itoensis | reverse complement strand
CTATCCTTCATCCCCTATCCTCTATCCACCATCCTATATCCTATATCCTCTATCCATTCTCCTCTATCCCCAATTCATAATTCATCAAGCTCCGCACTTCAAGTTTTATTCTCTATCTTCCATTCTCCACCCTCCATCCTTTATCTTTGATTTTCCATCCTCCACCTTCTATCTTCCATCCTCCATTCTTCACCCTTAATTTTTTATCCCGCCTCATATACCCTATATCCATTGTCCACTCTCCTACATCCTCTATCCGCCTACCTCAATTCTCGATCCTTGATCCTTGATCCCAATCACAATCCATCATTCTCCACTCTTCTTCCTCTTCTCTGCTTCCTCCCCCTTTCTTCCACTATACTACATCCTTCACCCTAGATTCCTCATTAGGGTGGTCCAAAAAATATCAACTTTTAAAAAGTTCAGATGCTCTTGGATATTTCTGTTTCAAATTATGAAAAAATATGACTGTATAAATTTGAGCCAAATCGTGGTATAGTATTTAGTGCTCCCTCAGCGGCGTTAAAACTTTCATAGAGCATATCTCGAAAATTATAAGAGATAAGTGATTCTAAATATATAGGTTTCTCAATTTGTTTTGATTTCCTCTATAGTCTACGATAATTTATAAAGCTAATAATCTTATAAATAATTCATACGCTAATCATAAACTAACAATACGGAAAATACACAACATAAAAGTTTTAATATTGAATTCACCATAACAGTTGTATTCCTCTTGTAAATCTAATTTACCATAAAATGAAAATAAACATTATGGAAGCCACGAATGGTTTAAATGATACTCAATATAATATTACCTGTGTAAAATTATACATTCAATAATAAAAGCAGCTGAAAAAACAATATTTGTTTGAGAGGTATTCTACGAAAAGCAATTGAAAATATAATATTCAAAATCCAAAACATATTGTTTCTGACATTTTTACATTCTCATCAGAGAAGGTATTAGATTTGTGTAAAATTTGACTCCCCCCCCCCCCTTTTGGTCAAATGTCCACGTTTTGGAACCCCCTGAACCCGAAAAACATGTTTTTACGAATGTGTCTGTCTGTCTGTCTGTGGGTCTGTAGATTTTTAGTTTGTGAGCACGATAACTTTCGAAAGAATTGACCGATTTGATTAGCCTTTGGTATACTCTTTTAGTGTCCTAAAATGAAGGTCAAGTTCGTTACCCAGCCATTTTGGATAAAAAAAAATTGAAAGACATAACATTTTGAAAATCCAAAAAAATGAAATAAAATTTAAATTAGAAGCCAAACAACGCATGATATGAAAAAAAGTCTAAAGATAAAAAATGTTTCTTTTTGAACGCCCTATAGGATAGGCATAACAACTTTTAATTTCCTTAAAAAATCGAAAATTCAAATTTTGAGCCAAATAACGCGAGATGCGGAAAAAATGATAAGAAACATAATTATTGGTCTTAGAAAGATCTACAAGTTCTCCTTTGGCCTTTTTTCAATAGGATGAGTAGTTTTCGTTTTAATCATGAAAAATATTGTTAAACAGAGCCGAGCGCGAAGCGCGAATGCCCTGATGAGAATGTGCTCCTTAAGGTCGATAGAACCTTAAGTAAATTAGTTTTCTTTTGCATTCAAAGCTGTAATTTAATTTAATTTAAATTTAATTTAATTAAATTTAAACTTAAAGTAATTAAAAAAAACAATAGGTACAAGCGTCTTGTAAGGCGTAAGCTTCCAGCAGGGTACAAGCGCGCGATGAGAATGTACCCGCGAAGCGGGCAGATTTTTTTATTATTGAATGTAACTTAAACAGATAATATCCTATCTTAAAAAAGTGGTGTCACGAAATGTCTCGAAAATCTCGCATGCATTGTTGTTGCAAACCTGATTGACTTTTGAATGACTTGAAATTGTAATAAGGAAAACAAAATAATAGCGCACATGTTGATTTTTACTGGTCTCTTAATTTACAAAAAATTTTAAAAATCAAAAAAATCACTTGAAATCCTTAAAAATTTAACGATAACTTTCAAAATCCTTTTAAATTCTACGAAATCTCTTGAGTCATAAAAATCTTTTAAAATCCCTCAATAAAATTACCCGACAAACATTAAAATCCTTCAAAATCCATACAGTATTTTAAAAGTTATAAAAACCTCCTGATATTCGTTAAAATTCGTGAAAATCTCTTAAAATTCGTAGAAATTTTTAGAAATTCCTTAAAATTCCACGATAATATTCCATTTATATCCTTTAAAATTTATTCATTAAAATTATTAGAAATCATAAAATTCCATGCAATCCTTTAATATTTCACAAAATCTTTTATAAATCATAAAAATCCCTTGAATTCTCTTAAAATCATTTAAAAATCGTCAAAATTCCTTACGAGACATTAAAATCTCTGAAAATTCCTCGAAATTCCACGAAAAATTTTTTAATTCCATAAAACACTAGAAACTGTTTGAAATCTCTTAAAATTGCACACAAAACCTTCCAAATCCCTTAAAATTTGTTGAAATATCTTAAAATTCCTTCAAATTTTACAACATTCAAAATCCATTAAAATCCTTTAAAATTTTTTTAAAAATCTCTTAATATTGCACGAATTCCTTTAAAATTCCACGAAATATCCTGAAATCCCTTAAAATTCTTAGAAACCTTTTGAAATTCCTCTCTAAAAAAATGGTGTCACAAAATGTCTTGAAAATCTGGGATACATTATTGTTGTCAATCTGATTGGGCTTTGAATGACTCGAAGTTGTAAGAAAGAATACAAAATAATCGCGCGCTTATCGCGCGTGTTGGTTTACTAGTATATTAAGCATAATTTAAAATGTTAATAACGTTAAAAATGTTGATTTTATGGAAAACAGAAACAGATGAAAATTGTACAGATTTACAAGATTAAAGAATGAATGGAAGAAGTGAATAGAAGCAGAATGATGAGTATTCATGTATTTGTATACATTAAGTGTAATTTTGCAATTCAGAAATTCTGAAATTTTTGATTCACAACTGTGAATTTAATATAAAAACTTTTGTGTCGTATATTTTCCATAATATTGTTCATAGTTTAAGATTATTAAGTTTTATAAATTGTCTTAGAATATAAAGGAAATCAAGACGAATTCAGAGACTTATATTTATTATAAAATCATTTATCTCTAATAATTTCCTGATACGCTTTAACGCCGTTGAGAAAGCACTAAATACACTGCGATTTGGCTCAAACTTATACAGTAATATTTTTTCATAATTTGGAACCGAAATTTTTCGGATTATAGCCTCAGAATTGATTCAAACTAAAAAATATACGGATTGAACGAAGATAAGATGAGCCTCATTCTCATTCGGATTGAATCGAATTAAAGTTTGTTTTAATAAGCCTTAGATTGTATTATACATATATAATTATATAATATTCATAATATTATATTAGTATCACCTAATATAAATTTAAGGAGAAAATTTTAAAAGTTTTACACGTCGCTATTTCTGTAGATGATGGGATTTTTCTTATAACTTTGCTTGTTAACGAAAGGATTTAAGAATTTAGATGAGATCGAAGCGCCAGAATGTTAGCAACCTGTCGCTCACGCTGTAATATCGATTTAATAATAATTTACGCTGAAATTCAGTATTGCTGGAGT
Organism: Synergus itoensis; assembly: GCA_904066005.1. NCBI lineage: Eukaryota > Metazoa > Arthropoda > Insecta > Hymenoptera > Cynipidae > Synergus > Synergus itoensis. The sequence continues at coordinate 44,222 of CAJFCP010025832.1, read as the reverse complement.
GAGAGCTTGCAATTTCCCGACTTATCGGGTAGAAATTTCTGAATTGCAAAATTACATTTAAAATATACAAATACATGAATACTATTCATTCTGTTTCTGTATTCATTCTGCTTCTATTCATTTTTCCATTCATTCTTTGAACTTGTTCAAAGATTCAAGGAGGAGAGGGAGAACAAATAACATTTTTCATTTCTCGGGAATAATTTCAATTCATCTACTGAACCAATAGAATAAATAGAACATACGTTAAATAAGAAGCATTTCTAACAAAAGTTAAATAAATATCAAATTTTTTCAAAATTTTTGTTGCACATTATTATTCATCTAAAGTGACTAGCCTATTTCTATTTGAGAAAATCAGGAAGAGTCTTTCCTCCGCTTTTCCGGCAATTTTTGCATGCCGAATAGCGACGTCAGAGAAAAAAGGGAAAGGAGGTGGAGAGAAAACTGGAAGAAGAGAGAAATTGCTGAGTAGAAAATAAAAGCACTCCCCAGGCGCCTAATTATCTTAATTTGCATCGGATAATGAACGCTGCAATTAAAAATAATAAAAATCTCCATTGTATTGCGAGAAAGAGGCGGAAGGAAGCTCGCGATGAAGAGAGTGGAAAAGGAGATGGAGAAAATAAGAGAAAAAGATAGATAGTGTAAACACAGAAACAACCAAACAAGCAGATTTCTGCCTGTTGAGCGAGCTTTGTCAGACTGATGCAGCAGCTTGCAGCTTGCAGCCTGCAGCTTCCGTCGAGGAAGCCAGGAACTACGGAAAGAGAGAAACTTCGGGTCACGAGTTTAACTCGCATTATCGAAAGCATCACGAAATGCCTAGATGAATATTATTAGCATCAGAGCTGGACTCAAAACACATTTCAAATGAAATTTGAAAACCCGTGTAGAAATTTCGATAAGGGTCTAGTGGGGGCCTCACTAGTTTTCCCTTTTTTTAGTCGGGCCCTGATGGGTAAAACTAGTCGGGGCCCCAGTAAGATCATAACGCTTTTCTCAGTTAGGCCCCGACTACTAGTTCTAGTAGGAGCCTAGTGGGAGTCGCCCTTCCACAGCCCTATTAAAGAAAGGGCCCTGCTGTGGCCCTAATCAGGTCCCCGCGATATATATTTTTAATTATATACGTATATAGTTATGCATTTGTGATGATTTGAAGTAGAAATACTCAAAATTTCTCCTTATATCGTCCCAAATACATCGCTGGAAATAAACATAAAATTATATTAGTTTATATTTAACTTTATTTTAATCTATACATATTAAAAAAAATATATATATACATATCCTATATACATATACAATATATATATATCTACTTATTTATAAACATCTATTATTATAATTATATTGTTGTACTAGTATATTGTATTTTAATGTCTTCTTATACTATTACCAGCTATTACTTTAATTATCTTATATTATAAATACATTACTTGCCTTCATGTTAGACGAGCTTTCAAAAATTTCCTTTTGCAACTTTTGCTGCAATCGAAACTTTTTACTTCACAATCGTCCTTGCTCTTGCTGGTGCCTTTTCCTTTCCATAAAAAATAATTTATTACGATTTTTTAATACAATAAATTATAATTGTCACGACACGAGACTGACACTTGTGCACTTTACCAAAGAAAGGTTATGTTGAGCGCCGCCTAACGGCCGAACCTTATAATTAAGAAAGTAAGATTAGTGAGGATTTTCTAATCGGGGACCCACTAGATACAGATAGACTTATCAAAGTAAGAAATTTCCCACTAGCGCCAGACAGGACCCTGATTAGTTTTTTCTAGACTAGAACTTCTAATTCGGGCCACGCTAGAGCCCTACTTTAAATGGGGAAATATAGGGAAATTTCTACACGGGAAGGAGTTGTAAGATTTATAGAAATTAAAAATATATTTCTACAGATTTCTATAGATTTCAACATTTCTAAAGAAATTCCGAAGGTTTCAAAAGAAATTTCTAGAGATTCTAAAATATTTCAAGGAATTTTAAGATTAGTAAAATATTCTCTGAAGTACAACAAGGGATGAGGAAGTACGTTCTCTTTAGGTACATTTCCTCACGGAGTTCTAGTCCCGCAGCGAGAGAGAGCAGAAAACCACCCTTAGTTTTCTTCCAACAGCGAGCCCCTCCCCCTATCACGCCGGAGTTTCCCATCCTTTCCACTATGTCGACTCATTGGCACAGGGAGCACAATTTCTCTTCTCGAGTTTTCTCTTTTCTCAGCTTCGTCAATATTACCCAAAGAGAGCGAGAATGAATCGAAGACATATAAAGAAACAAATAAGAAAAAGATTTCACGATATTTCTGCTAAAAGATTTATACTTTATTCGTTATTCAATAACGATGAGAATCCCTGTTAAATTATATAATCCACTGAAAAGAATGTTTACATGTGCAATTACAAAAAGTTCAAAAGTCAAGGTTCAAACTCGAAAGGTGAAATTTTAAAGGTCAAAGTGTGAAGATAGAATTTTTCAGACATGCGTAACAGTTTTAACAATTCATAGAACAAAGAGAGCGACCTCTACAATTGTTTTCCAAAAATCTCAAAAAATTATACCAACTTATTTTCACGAAAGAATACAAGATAAATCTGTATTAATTTTTTTAATCTAATGGCGCCATTTTGAATTTCAATTATGATAATTTTGCCTGTACCTACATTACTTTTACTTAATTCAATTGAACAACAGAATAGTGGAAACTTATGACAAACGAACATTTCCCTTTCACTAGCAAATTTTCAAAGGTGAACGACTAAAAAACTTTCCCTTGACACCCCGCAAGAATAAGCGCAACAAAAACTCCCCCTTGCCGCTTGGGTCTCCACCAGAATTAAACCGAAAGCCCCATCCCATCCCCTAAGAACCACTTCTCCCTTCTGTCTGATCATATCTCTATTTTCCCGCCACGTCTGCCTTACCGACGCCAGTAATCAACCTCCACGAATATTATTTTCGGCGACTTTATCGCTCGAACCGGAAGTTTGCTTCCGTCCAGTTTCAATTTTATTGTAGGAATGTCGCGCCAAAATTTTTTTACGTATAATCATAAAAAAATTGTTTAAACAGATCCACAACTACTACCATATCCCGAGTAGAAATTTTACTGTGGCCCCGATCGGGCCCAGATTGGGGAATCTGGCCCAGATCGGGTCCAGATCGGAGATTTTCAGACCAGGGATGAAACACACGGCCCGACCAGGCCCAGACCCGGGCCTGGTCGGGCAGATCGGGGCTCGATCGGGCCGGGCGTTTCATCACCGGTCTGGGCTAGGTTTGGAAATTTCTACACGGGATATACCCGGGTAGAAATTCCCAAACTTGGCCCAGACCGGTGATGGAACCCAGAACCTGACCGGGCCCAGACCAAGCACGATCGAGCCAGGTCTGGACCCGGTCGGGTTCCGCGTTCCATCACCGATCTGAAATCATCCGATCTGGGCCCGACAGGGGCCACAGCAAAAATTCTACCCGGGTACATTATACGTTTATACCCGAGTAGAAATTTTGCTGTGGCCCCGATCGGGCCCAGATTGGGAGATTTCAGACCGGGAATGAAACACACGGCCCGACCAGGCCAAACCTGGCCGGATCGGGGCCCGATCGGGCCAGGCGTTTCATCACCGATCTGGGGCAGGTTTGGAAATTTCTACACGGGTATAATAATAATAATAAAAATGTCTTATCCCGTACAAGTTTTTTCACTGTTATATGATAATCCGTTGATGACAATAAATGACAATATTGAAGTAACAATTTAATTGTTAATAAGCCCTTGGCTAAATAGTGCCATCGCCAATACGACACAGAAGCTTATTAAATTGGTTAGTACCTGAAGTATCCAATATAGATTCCATTGTTACTTCAATAATTCCACATGGATTGCGGTTCCATTATCTACATTAGTTGTCAATATTGCTTGGATTAATTCGTTTAACCGTAATACTTTAGCTTCATTATCCATCAGGAAGCCCTTTACATTACAAGAATGAACGCGCGCTCCGCGCGCGCATCTACTTTTTTTAGGTGTTATAATTTATGATACACTGCTACCTCAAATGCAGTCATGCCTCGGTTCGTCATGACACTTGGTGAGTGAGTTTAACAGGTAAAAAAGTCAGGGTCGTATGCACCAGTGTTCCCTTTGCGGGCTCCACAATGATGTGCATTGATGCGCATGCGTCGCGCATGGCGCAAATGGTTGATTGGTTGCTTTTAAAGGGTTGCGTCTGATTGGTTACTTTCCGCGAATGAGTGAACCGAGTGAACCACAGTGAAAACTGACTTAGGGTACTGCACCCTTTGCAGCTACGGTACTGCCGAGCTGGCGGCGCCTTCCTTTCGGCTCCTCACCTCCCCTTATCTAAGTTTGGGAGCGAACCCAAGTTTTAGGAAGACGACAACTGAGTGAACTGCAACCGCGGGAGCAGTGTATTTTATTTCTTCTTTTCCATCCGTCATAATTAACATTTTACTTTAAAAAATTTGAGTTTTATAGGAATGACAGTAACATGATATGAATTTTAAAAACTGAACCAATTTTCAAAAATAATATATATTTATAAAAAATGTTTTCTTATATTTTATAAATTAAATAATTACATGTGTTTTTCTCTATAAAAAATAATAGTTGTTAGATTGTTTTCAAAATTAACTATGTTTACAGTTGTATTGATGTTTAATTGTGGTTTTTTTTTCTAAAAAATACCACATTTTTGTTGTGTATAGTATTATTTGAAATAAACGACTAATTAATTATCATGAAATTAATTAATTTTTTAATTTAATTATTATTATAAAACTGTAAATTTCTTAAGTCTTTTTAGAAGGCGAAACCTCGCTTAAACATCCAATACAACTGTAAATGTAGTAAATTTCTAGAAGAATATAATTACCCAGTATTGATGCAACATCTATTGATGCAATATATATTTTATGTTATAAAAAATAATAATTATTAGATTGTTTTTAAAATTAACTATGTTGACTGTAGTAAATTTCGAGTTTAGACTCGTGATAAAATGATGATTAATGAAATTAGATTCAAATGATCGCGCGCAAGTATCGATTGTCGAAAAGCACTATCGATACTTACGCGACGACGAATCAGATTGCCGGAATAAACGTTACGATATTTTGACTTCGACTCAATCATCTTTTAAAAATAGATATGTACTTTGCTTTATACCGTGAAAATATTGACAAAGTTGTTTAAATGTTCATGTTTAATTTAGATTTGAAAAATGTACTTTAAAAATGTATTTTCAGAATAGCTTTACAAGAATGTTTCGATTTTTTGCTTTTCTGTATTACAATACCCTCACCTTTTGCGCTTCTTCAATACATTCTGTCACTCACATGCCTCTTCTCACTTCCTTCAGCGCCCACCACTCCTATAAAATCCTCCCCCCACTTTCGTCACCCATATACCCCCTCTCAACTTCCCCCTCCCTCTATTCTGTTTCTATATCTCTCTCTATACTCCTCTCACCACCTCCTTCTCCTTACCCCCACTTTTCTCACTTCTCTAATTCCCTTCCTCCTCCACCCTATCAACGCTTCGCTTTCCTCACCCTTCTCCTCCCCCTTCTCTTCAATTTCTATAGCCCCCTCATTACTTAACCCTAACTTTATTAACCTCTAAAAAGCACTTTTCCCCTTTTACATGAAAGGAATATGCGCCCCTCTTTTCTACATTCCCTTTATGAACCCTTTCCCTCTCACAGCTCTACCTCTACTTTCCTCTTTTCTTCAACCTATCCTTCATAATCCCATCCCTACCTTCTTCTCCCTTATTTACCTTTTCCCCTCTTCCATCCCCATCAACTTCTCAAACCTACAAACCTACTCAGACTATCACTCTTCCTCCTCCCCTATTCTATGTCGACACCCCAAACTTTAGTGTCCTCATATATCCCGAAAAGGGTATACCCCCTCGCCATTTTTCCCCTCTATCAACTTTTTCTTAATTACCCTATTTTTATCTAACCCTCTGCATCCTATTTTCTTTTTTATCTTTTTTGCTATCTCCCTCATCATCTTACATACCTCTCCTTTCTTCTCAAACACTCACCTTTACCCCTTTTACGTAGGCCCCTCCCACCACCTTTTTACCACCTCTATTATCCAGCCCACCTGTTTAACGCCTAATCCACTATATATTTATGTTCTGTGTACTATATAAGTACTACTCTTCTTTTCTCTTTCTTTCTCTCCCCATCCATTCTCTTCAGGGGCCATCCGTAAACCACGTGGACAGTTTAGGGGGAGGGGGGTATAGAAAATATCTACGCTTATCCACGAGGGGGGCCGGGGGGGGTAGAGCTAGAATCCACGTGGATACACGTTAAGGGGCAACACCAGTGCAACAGCATACATTTTTGGACATTTTGTTTGGGTTGAAGGAAAGGTTGCAAGAAAAAATGCTTTGAGGATGTATTTGTTCATGTATTTAAGTTTCCAGGGAAATTTTGTCATTGACAAATATCTAAAAATGACGGCACTGGAGCCATTCTCCTGTAGCGTGTTTTTTTGCGGCACGCAGTAGAACTACCGCAAAGAAGGTGGAACAAAGACAAAATTTTTTTCTTAATCTGCATAAGTATATCTAGAGAAACACGTACGGGATTGTAAAAATATTCTTTTTTGTAAAATTAGCAAGTGTTTGAAGAAAAAACGTCATTATTTGACGAAAAAAAAGTCCGTACGTGTTTCTCTTCAAAGTTTTAAGCAAAAAAATAAAAAATCGATTTTCTGAAAAATTTACACTGGTGTTACCCCTTAAATACGATAAATCTGCGAAAAATACACTGAAATGAGTCAAGATACACTCGAGATATATTCGAATCGTTTATATTGTGCTTGCACATTGTTCTGAGCAAATAGTTCCTATATTTTCATAAAATATCAAAAGTCCACGTGGGCAGAATAGGGGGGAGGAGGGGTTTCGTCAAAGTTCCACGCCTGTTCACGGGGGGAGAGGGGGGGGGTCAAAAAGTGATGAAAAATTGTCCACGTGGTTTATGGATGGCCCCTTAACAGGCCCTCTCTGACAGATTCCTCGCCTTCACCCCCTCCTTATATTCACTATCAGAACTCAAAAAATTCTACCATTGAGCACAGACAAACTTTTGGAAAATAATTAAATCCCCCCTCCTCCCTTCTCCTTAAAGGTTTTACGTATTTATTGAACAGCCCCTTAAAGTGGCCCAAACATAATAATTTTCTAAGTCCTGTCCTCTATTTCTGTGCTATTTGGTGAAAAACGTTTTCCCTAATTTTTTGAGATTTAAAAAAAAATTCTTGATGTCACGCCGGACCCTTAAACTAGCTAAAACACAAAACGTTTTTAAAAAAAATCCTTTAAAAAAAACAAAGTACTAGGAGTTTCACAAGAGTGATTTAAGCTAATTGTGTGAGTTACTTAAAGGTAAAAACTTTAGTTTTTCAAATAAATGCATCCGCTAATTTCATTAGAACTCACCCCCTAAGCAGCGGCGGATTTAAGTTTAGCGGGGCCCTGGGCACTAATAGTGTGGGGGCCCCCTTGTAAGGGATTTAAAATATTACAAATTACACAATATTTATTGCATATTTTTTTATATATTTGAATGAAAAAAGAATGAAAAAAGAGGAAAAAAGAATGAAAAAAGAGGATATTTATTTTGTGGGGGCCGGGGGCCCCTAGCTTGTGGGGGCCCCTGGGCACGTGCCCCATGTGCCCTTATGTAAATCCGCCACTGTCCCTAAGACGCTATCAAGTATTTCGTAATTAAAGATCCTTCAAAATTAAGTTATATTGTTTTCTGTTTGATTATTGCAGGAGATACTTGCCTTGTAGCGTTAAAAATGTATAAAACTCTTTAAAAATTTATAAATAAATTTTTAATTAGAAAATAAAAGTATATGACCTCATGTTGATTACAAAAGTGCATGACATAAGCTATAAGAAAACAACGCAACGGTCGGGCAGCGTGCAAATATATATTTTACCCTCAAGGTAAAAGAGAGAATGATTCACTCCTAGAAGAATCGCGACGTTTGACCCCGACTTTTTTTACCTGGGATCCTGTTACATGCCACCTGATCTCATGCAAAGCTTCTCATGTGGAAATTTTTATAAATAACTTGGATTGGTCACTCCTAAGAATGTGTGTCTCCCTAATGGTGAAATTGCCAAATTAACGCACAGAAAAAAAGTTTTGATTAACAAATTTTTAAATGAAAATATTGTTAAAATTGCAGAGTGGAGATGCCGGATGAAAACTTTTGCAATGAATATAGCAATCTTAATTATTATTCTTATTCATTAGATGTCAATGACTTTTTGCATAGAAATATTCATAAATATTTATTACATATGTAAGGTATTTTATTTCTACCTTGATGATCAAAAGAATCACTGAGATTAGGTAACCTTTCCTGTTGATTTTTTATTCTATACTCAACAATTTAAATCGATTGGTGAGCCCTTCAGGTATGCCTCAAAGGGGTTAGTAATGTAAGAACCAGTAGCCCTTTATAGAAGTTTCAAGCTTCCGACTGATCGATCGCTAATGGCTAAGTATAATGTGCTCAGGTCGGAAAGATCGAGTTGAATTAATGAGTCGAGTGAAATTAGAGGTTGAAGCGTAAGATGTCAGGGAACAGTTAATCCCTGATCATTGGTATTGAAGAAATTACAAGCGACCTATAGGTTGTCAGACTTTCTTTAAATAAACTTGATAAATCTCAAAATAAAATCAAGGTACCTCAATTTTTAATATTCCGTATCTCCCTAAATTTGAAACAGTAAAAACTCACTGATTCACAGTAAAATTTCACTGTTTCCGACAGTCTCTAAACTTCCACTATAAATCAGTAAAAAGTAACTGTATGCGCCAGTAAGTATTACTGTTTTATCAATAAGACAAATTCAACTGGATAAACCAGTATTTTTTTACTGTTAGTTCTAGTAGATTTGTTCTGAAGTATATCCAGTAAGTCTTTACTGGCAATCAGTAATTTGTCACTGAAATTCCAATGAACATTTAAAAATCCCCCTCCCCCCACTCAATACCACTAAAAAATTTTACAGGTAAGAATGTCTAGAAAAAAGTTGGCGCAATGCGCGAATTTAAAATTCTCCCTGCGCTACATATTTTTACTGTTTCTCCAGTACGAATTACTGAATTAACAGTTATTTTTCCAAAAACTGTTCACTTTATTACTTTTTTTACTAATTCCCAGTAAACTCCACTGACAAATCAGTAACGTTTACTGTCTTACCAGTTACCACAAAATGCACTGTTTCAACCAGTGGTACTTTTACTGTTTCAAATTTAAGGAGTATTGAAACCATTATTGTATTAATTTTCCGATTCTCAAATTTTAATTTAATGTTATTTTGATTCTAGTTTTGAAAATTTCCGATTTCCGTATTGGATTTACTATTTTGAATTTTGAAATTGTGAAATCGAATTTGATGTCTCCGTCCCCGAAAATCCTTATACACCAAGTGTCATGTAAATCAAACGAAACCTTGAATTGGTGTCTAAAAAGTCATTTTCTGACGACTGTCAGTGTTGCCAACAAAATCTCGAAGCTCATCACGTAAATTCATAAATCAGTGTTCTTTTTATGTTGGTAGAACTGTTTTCTATGACAACTTTACGGAACTTTCTACAATATAACTGTAAACACTTCGTAGCCGATTTTGCTGTTGATATAATAATAGCTACAAAAAATATATTTGAATAAAATTTTATCATTTTAATTTATTTATTAGAAAATTACATTTTTTAAAATTAATTCTTATTTTTCATTCCAGAAAGGTGGGAAGGTTCCAAAACGGGGCTCGAATAGGAGCCATAAAGATCCATAAAGGAAACAGAGGTTGGAAAAAGAGGTTGGAAAAAGGGACGGGATAAGGAGTTAAGAAAAGTAGTTTGGATATAGGAAGATAGAAAAGTGAGTTGAAAAAAGGGTGGAAAAACAGTTTGAAAAGTGTTTCAAAAAAACGGTTACAAACGAGGATCAAAAAGGGGGGTTTTAAAAAAAGGGTGCGAAAATTGGGTTTAGAAATAGGTATAGAAATAGGGTTTGGGAAGAAGTGGTCTGGAAAAGATTAAAAAAAGGGATTAAAAAAGGGTTCGGAAGAAAAGGTCGAAAAGGGGACGAGATTAGGAGTTCAGAATAGTAGTTTGGAAATAGGAAGTTGGAAAAGTGAGTTGAAAAAAGGTTGAACAAATAGTTTAAAAGGGGTTTGAAAAAAACAGTTGCAAAGGAGGTTCAAAAAGGGGGGGTTATATAAAGAGTTTGAAAGTGGTGGATGGAAAAGTTTGTTGGAAAAAGAATTTTTAAAGAATGAGGTTTACAGAAAGGTGGAAAAAGGGGTTAGAAAAAATGGTGGAAAACAGTTTAAAAAGGGTTGGAAAAAATGGTTGTAAAGGAGGTTCAAAAAGGGGGGTTTTAAAAAGAGTTTGAAAGTGATGGATGGAAAAGGGTATTGGAAAAAGTATTTTGAAAGAACGAGGTTTGAAGAAAGATGAAAAAAGGGGCTAGAAAAGAGAGAAGGGGTAGAAAAACGATTGAGAAAAGGGGTGGAACAAGGCGTTATATAAAGCGTTGCAAAATGTGTGAGAAAAACCGTTTAGGTAAAGAGTTTGAAAAAAGGTTTCTATCCCGTGCAGAAAACTAGACGAGGGGTTGGCGAGGCATTAGCCAGTTCACCCTATCTCTAGTGTGACACTGGCCAGAAAAACTGGCGAGAGCCTTACAAGGGTGTAATGCTTTGGCAGACCAATGCCGCAATGCCCTATGTAGGAAAAACTCGTCAGTGCCTTGGTAGTTTTTCTATCGACTGCCTTTTATCTAAAAAACTATATTATTGGGTTTAAAAATATAAATGAAAAATATCATTTTATTAAAAAACATGTTTATTACTTTTTGTTGAAATAATAATTGTTTGCAACAATAAAATTACCATCCATTAAAACTACCATCAAAAATATTGCAACAATAAAATTACCATCCATTAAATAATTCACATATTAATATAATAATTAGAAATATAAGTATACTTATATTTCTAGTATAATCGTCAAAATATGCAATTTAAAACTTACAAAGTCAATCCTGAACTGTTGATTTGTACATAATTTAGTATCGAACTCCAGAAAGTCTTCTAAATTAGTGAAAGGTACATTCAAGTTATTACCAATAATAAAACCCCGTTTTGAATTTTTAGAGAAACACAAAACACTGTCGACGATGTCAACCATAATAAAAATTAGATTAGGTTAAACTAAACACATGTTCTGCCGACGCCAGCGCTACGCAAGAGTTGTGGAATTATTTTCAACCGAAGTGTGGTAAAACCAAGGGTATCTGACAAATACCTGACTTCGGGTTTTGGCCGACAACACTCGTCAAAATCTAATAATTGGAAATTATGTTATAATTTTTAAGTAATTTTTAATTCGTAAGTAATCACACATGGACTCATTAGACTGCCTGATTTATGCCCGATTATAATTTTTTTCATTTTATTCAAAATAGAAAAACTGGCCAGGGCCTTGTCAAAGCCTTGTTTTAAGTGGGGCGAAATGGGGCAATTTCTGCACATAAGGGAGGTTCAAAAGAGAGGTTGGAGAAATGTTTTGAAAGGAGATTTGAAGAAAGGTAAAAAAAGGGGTTTGAAAAGAGGAAGGGGTGAAAGAAAGATGCGGAGAAGTGTTTTGAAAGGAGGTTTGAAAAATGATGAGAAAAGGGGTTAGACGGAAGGTTTGGAAAAGGGGGGTGGAAAAAGGAGTTGGGAAAAATAGGATCAAAAGGGGGGAAAAGAAATTGTTGACAAAAGTTTTTCTGAATAAAGTACAGTGGATATTATATGCAGACACCTATCTCGTATATTTGCAAAAGCAGAGCCGTATGGATCATATACTAGCGATTGCAGCCGAAGTTGTGAGATCGTAAACCTCGTCTAGTCTATCTTTTCGACCGAGATTGCTCCAGGACTCGTAAACTATGGCGCGATCTCTGCACCGTCCTCCGGGGAGTCGCAGGGGGTTGTGGGTAATCATCAAGAATGTCCTGCTCTAACGTTAATTCGTTTTTGATAGCCGGAGAAGAATTTATTGCTCAGCTTTAAAGAGTTTAAATGAAAAATGGCGAGCGGATGACTCGTGAATCAGGATACATGGCAGTCCAAGTTTCTAAAGGACAATATTTGTTCATTAAGTATTATAATTAAGAATAAAACCCTGATCAATCTAGAACACACTCATAAATTTTCTTAGCCTGCTGAATCAGTCTAAACATCAGAAAGCCGCTCCATACAAATGTCCCAACATTCCAAAAACATTTTTCGACGGTACCACGAGAAAAAAAAATAAATTTCAAAAAAGCTTCCGAGGACCGCGCCTTTCATAAACGTTCTCCAGATCGCCGTACGAGCAAAACCTAACCTCAAAAGAAGAATGCGCGCGCAAATTGTGATTGCGCTTCCTCATTGCACCCTATCACTCTGTAGTTTTTAGTGTCTTTCAGATTCGCTGGACCCAACGCAACACCTACGATTCAGCATTGCATAAAACGTCTCTTAATTATCAAAATAATATATAATCCTTTTGCAAATGGATTCAACTTATTAAATCTACAATAAGAGAGATACCACAGAAAACAGTGGAAAGTAGAAAGCTACGAGAAAAGCGAAGTTACGAAAACGAAGGAGAAACGGCCCTGACTGTGCGCCTCTTGAGGCAAGAGAGACCGACAGAGTGCGAGAGATGTATAGAACATCAGGGTAAGAGAGGGTCGAGGGGCCGTCATAATTCCTTGAATTGAACGGCGGGTTATTCTCCACCAAGGTTACCGGCAGAGTGATGGTGGGGAGTAGGGTCGGGAGGGAGGGCGGAGGAGGGGGGAGAGGTAGCACAGAACCGGTGGATGAGGAATCGATAGAACGACAAGGACGGCGCACACCTACACCGACATAACGCCGGCACTTGGTTTTGGCCCCTTAGCAATGCCAGTTGGAGTGTTGCATGGCGTCCCTGTTGGCGGCGCCACCGTCGCTCTCACTCGTATACGAAATGGTGGGGCTACGTGTCAAGCTGCATGGCTCTGTCGGAGCAGCGCGGGATAGAGGGGCAGTTACGATGGGCAAAAGCGGGACGGTGCGGGTTGAGGGGCGTGGGACGGTGTGTGCGCGGTGAGGAGAGAGACAGCAGGGAGAGCCGACTTTATGCAGCTGCGGGACGATAACAACGATGGGCTACAGGACCGCCGCTATAGCTGGGGAAATGCCAAATGGGCTACAGGACCGTGCCGGCCTAGCTGTACGTACGTTCGCCTGCTCGTAGTGGCATGGCGGACGGACGGCAGAAGCAGGCAGGAAAGGCGGGAAGGAGGGATTTCAAGCGATCTCGTCTCTTCTCGTCTGCCTCTGCGCTCTACCGCTGCTGATCTGGCCTTGTCTTCTGGTCTTTTCGTCTCTTCGTCTCCTCTTCCATGGACCTGGTGCTCACTGCTCTCCTCTCCACCATCACCAATCCTTCGAATCCTATAACCTTACCGTTTTTCGTGCTCCTCTTTGCCCTCAGTAATCGGGACGAAGCACGATGAGATCGGCAAGCTTGAGAGAGGAGATGTACTATGAACTTTAAGGAACGTTGAAAGGGAACTGAGAAACGATTCTGCATATAATATATTAACTATTTTTTGAAATACTAAAGCTGATGAACTACAGAACACCACGAATCGACTACTAAAGGATATATGACAAAATTGATGTTTTACCATTTTTTCGCCATTGTTAACCACTTTTTGAAAGTCAT
>CAJFCP010025832.1:19160-30383 GCA_904066005.1 Synergus itoensis | reverse complement strand
ATTATTATTATTATTATTATTATTATTATTATTATTATTATTATTATTATGGATAAAGTTCCGAAAAGAGTATACCTCCGATTTTGTTTGGGCTATACGTATACCTATGTATTATGATGCGCTAATTAAGAATATGATAGTGAAAATTGGCGCAAATTTTATTTTCATGGTGAAATCATCAAAAAACCATAAAAAACATGGTTTTTTGCCTTTATCTCAGCTAATATGCAAAATCAAACAAAATTTTTGAAACAAAAGTTGTAGATCTCATCAAAATTCATATTTTTTGTTGCAAGCATTTTTTTCTACGAGTAATAATTTCCGAGAAAATCAGAGATATATTAGTTTTCATAAAAAAAACCATAAACCATAACTCTTCACATTATAAAGGAAAATAATAAAGGGATATGGCAAACGTAAATGGTAAAGGAAAATGGTACAGGGAAATGGTAAAGGGAAATGGTAAAGGGGAATGGTAAAGGGAAACGGTAAAGGGGAAATGGTAAAGGAGAATGGTAAAGGGAAATGGAAAAGGGGAATGGTAAAGGAAAATGGTAAAGGGAAATTTTAAAGGGAAATGGCAAAGAGAAATGGTAAAGGGACATAGTAAGGGGAAATGGTAAAGAGACATGGTAAAGGGAAATGGCAAAGGGAAATGACAAAGGGAAATGACAAAGGGAAATGGTAAAGAGACATGGTAAAGGGAAATGGCAAAGGAGAAATAGTAAAAGGAAATGGCAAAGGAAAATGTTAAAGGGAAATGGCAAAAGGAAATGGTAAAGAGACATGGTAAAAGGAAATGGCAAAGGGAAATGGTAAAGAGACATGGTAAAGGGAAATGGCAAAGGGAAAATGGTAAAGGGGAATGGTAAAGGGAAACGGTGAAGGGAAATGGTAAAGGGGAATGGTATCTAAAGGGAAATGGCAAAGGGGAAATGATAAAGGGTTTATTATTTATTTATTTTGTTTATTACAATAAGGAACAAAAAAAACTCAAAAATTAAAAAAAATACATTAAAAATATTTAAAAATTAAAAAAAATGTATACAAAATAACAAAATCTAAAAAAAATATGCTCTTCAAAATACTCCAATCTTCCCGCGGTGAAGAGCGTGAGTAGGCACCAAGCCGAAACTAATGAATATATGAATTTATGTATTTTATTGATTTTTTAACATGAAAATCGATTTACTACTAATTTTCTCGGAAAATATCACTCGTATAAAAAAATTCTTGCAACAAAAAATACGTATTTCGATGAGATATACAACTTTTATGTAAAACATTTGTTTGAATTTTGCATATTAGCTGAGATAAAGGCAAAAAACCATGATTTTTATGGTTTTTTAATAATTTCACCATGAAAATCAAATTTGCGCCAATTTTCACTATCATATTCGTAATCAGCGCGTCAAAATACATAAATATACGGAGCCCGAAGAAAATCGGAGATATACTCTTTTCGGAACCTCACCCTATATTATTATTATTCTTTTGTGATTGTAGAGAAAATTAAATATAGGAAAATAATTCAGAACTAAACCGACAGCAATGCTATTAGGTACCACTTGTTCTCACAAGGAAAATTGATCGCTAAAAATATAAGTCTGAATTTAATCATATACTTAATTTGAGAACAAAATAGATTTTTATATATTTTATTCCTAAATTTATTAATCACAACTGTCAAAACTCTCAAACCAATAATAAATACAAATAGATCTAATTTACTTAGGGTAAAGTCGCGTAAGATAAGAGCTAAAAACTGCATCAAGACTAAATGTATTTTAAATATGAATAATAAAGAAATTTTTTACTTGACGATTACTTAATTTGACTTAAATTCCTGTACTTATTTTCCTATACTTCATTACCTACTATACTAAAATACTTTTTCGTACCAAACGATTTTGCTTTTGGATGGACTTTACATTTTTGAGATTTTAAATTATTTTGAGTATGACCTTGAAGGTGTCTTTTTTATTTAAAAAACTATCAACCACCTAAGATCGAGACTGGACAATCAAACGAATATCAAAAAGTTCTACAAAAAACTCCTTGTTCAGATGGACTGATTCTTTGTTGCAGACTGACCTACTTATCCTTCAAAGTTTATAAACGGGAATTGCTTGTATCGAATCTCAGTCTTGGATTCTTAGAATAGAGATAAGAGACGAGGCTTATTGCATATTTGAGATTAAAGATTCACAATACTACTTTTGCAAACTGACTTTTGGCGCCAACTAAAGACGAAAATGCGAAACACTGTTCCTGAACGTAAAAATTAGGGTTATAGTGAAATAAGTTAGCATTTCAGTTTTTAAGTGCAGAACTTGTCAGGAATAAAATTGAAGGACATTTTTAGAACGTCTTAGGAACGTTTTTTTGAATATCAGTGTCAAAGACACCAAGTTACTGACTTCTTATACAAATAATACAGCGTAAAACGGGATATGATGCCATCACGAAGTACCTGATTGGTCAGAAAAATTGTATAGTTGCTGTTGATTGGCCGAGAGTGGCCGCTTCTGTTCCGCGGTGACGTCATAGTCCGTTTTACGGTACATATATTGTAATTGGATCAAGGGCTCAAACACATAAAACTACACGTGGCAGTAAATAGGTTTTGCTATTGCTATATGTATTTAATAAAAAGATAGAAAAAATGTTTCATATGCTCCTCAACGTTAACGAACGCGCAGAGCTCCCGACAATGAGTCAAATATCAATAATCATTGCCTTAGACGAGTTGGAGGAGCTACAAAGGATGGAAATATAATGACGGAACGTGAAGAACTTGATCTTTTTTGATGAACTGATTGATTGAAGGATGATTTGCTAGAATGCTACAAAGCTACACTAACAGTATAATCCTCGAGTGTAGAAGCTACATAACATAACTGTATAATTTGTGCTACCAGATTAACCAGAAATACTTTGAGTTATCGAATTTTTCCTAAAAATTGTTGCAAATGTGTTATGCATTGGAGCATCATCTATCAATGAATAAAATTACAAGCAGAAGAAGCTAACGGTGAAGAACGGGAAGCGATACACCCAGAAAAAAGTTTGTTTGAATCAAATAAACGTATCATTGATATAGGGTCTAAGAAAAAATATCTTTGAATTAAACAAAATTTGTTTGATTCAAAGAAATTTTTTCTTTGACCCTATATCAATGATACGTTTATTTGATTCAAACAAACTTTTTTCTGGGTGTATTATGATCAACCGCAGAAAATAGTCACCCAATAATCGGGGCAGTTTCAGAACAATGAGAAACATCCCAGGTAGAAATTCACGACTGGCCCAGTACTGGCCCGGATACAGATTGCCGGAGTACCAGTACTGGGAGTATGTACTAGGCCAGCATTGGGCCAGTGCTGGCATGTAATACATGACAGTAGTGGCGTTCGGTACTGATGCGGTACTGGATACCAGTACTGGTTCTGTACTGGTATACTACTGTCAAATTAGTGGTAGAATACTGGCTATTATAGTTGCCGTAGTTACTGTAATATAATGAAGAATTTACAAAAAATACAAAAAATGTTTTTAATATAATTTCACTGCACTTAATTTCTGTTTTAAATTTCACAATCTCACATGCATATTCTCTTACATATATATTGTCTATTTAGATATAGTGAACTACACAATGATAGACTTTTTATTATGTAATCCATGGTACAAAATACGGAGAAATGTGACTTTGTTCCGAAAATTGACATGTAAATATTCTCCATGTTACTACTCATGCTTTCTGTGTTAAACATAAAATATAGCGGAACATACTTCGTGTATACTTTCAGTCTGCACTTGTTTTAACGGGGAAAAATTAATTGTTTCTCGTGATACGAGAGTCTCTGCAGTCGTTCAAAATTTTCCCACGTGGATCACACACTGATTTTACAAGATAAAGCTAAATTACCTTCCTTTGTGACGCGAAAATATAATATGAGAAACTTAAGTTATCTTAACAGTTCTACAATAGTTACTTAAAATTCATTATGATTCAAAATATAATAAGTTAAAAATAAATTTAAACAGAATTTTGCATGGGCGGATCCAGGGGGGCATGGCTTCTTGCCCCCCCCCCCAAAAAAAAAAAAAAATCCCAGATTTGAAATTTTCACGCTGCTTGTAAATACAAAAACTTGGTTAATAAAATAAAATAATTTTTTAATTATTATTAACCTCCTTCCTTGAGAGTGGAGGGGGAAGGGTAATTATTTCGTGCCCCCCCAAAGCCCTTGTCTGGATCCACCCCTGGAATTTTGAACTGTTCATATTACCATAAAAAAAATGATTTAAAACTTGCTTTAAATATTTGTTTGCGGATTTTACATTTAATAGAGAATCAGAAAAATGAATGCATACATCGTAAATTTTTATCAATCTTAGAATTTTGTTCTTCTTTTAATATATAATCTAATCAATTGATTAATTAAACCTGTGGTTATAAGTATAGCTTGCCACTTCATTAAGAGTCAGTTTCTTATCTACATTTAGACTTTTCACAGCATTATTAAGTGACTTATTAAATCCTGCTAAAAATTTCCATTAGGAATTATTAAACTCCACTTACCGAAAATTCTACCGTGTATAGAATTGTTTTTTTAAAAGTTTCTTTTAGGAACTAATGTGATAATGAGAATCATAAATTATAGTTGGACAGTCCAAGATTCTGTTTCTAAATGGGTCGATTACATAGCTTTTTATCATTCTCACTTGACCTCATTCTTCACCCTTCAATTTTTTTTCCTAAATCCACGGCGGAGCCTTTTAATTTTGTTTCAATTTTTCCTATATTGGCACTCGACTACTCCTCTACATCGTGGGTTTCTTAAGTTTTGTTTGTAAGTATATATAATTGAGTAATAAGTAAATATTGCATTGTATTATTATTATTATTATTATTATTATTATTATTATTATCTTTGTATTATAATTGTAGGGAGAGTGGGGTAATCCCGAACGTGGGGTAAATCCGAACGGAGCCGTTTTTCGCTATATTCGGGAAGGAAAACCGATATTGTCCATCCACCAGTCGATACACGGAGAAAATTTGCGCGGTAATCATTACCGAAAGTTGTGGTGAAATTGGGATATCGTGACATTTCAGCTTTCTTTCGTCTAGTATCAGTATTATTTAATAAGCTTTTGGGAGCATATGATGAATGTATATTAAAAAATAAATATTAGTACTGTAATTTTTCAAGTCGCGCAATGTAATAGGTGGAAAATAATGATTAACGTAAATACTGTAAGAAGTGAGGAAGTATTCAACATAAAATACTACCAACAAAATGAAATTTTTTCAAAGATAAATTGAAAATTTCAAAGCAGATGCGTTCAATTTTTCGCATTTACTTTCGTGAGCCTTCACCGAGCTGGACTGGAAGGATTACCGTCCGTTCGGTAAAGCTACCAAGTGTATCTAGAATGTCTAAGAGCGAACTCGCATCAACATCCCGCTCATGCGCAGTAAAGGTTTTCTTAGTAACATAAAAACCACACTGCCCACGAGCCCACGCTGGCCGGTTCACAGTTTTAAATGTTTATAAGGAATATAAAATAAATTGTTCTCATCTTTCAGAAGTTACCTTAATATTTTCCACCTTTCCTATAATTATAATTTAATAATAAACGAGACCGAACGCGCGCGGGTTGACTTTATTTTTAATTTAAGCGATTTTGTACAATATAAAGATTTAAAATTTCCCGCGTCGCCCGCGATTATCGATATACGACGCGTCACGAACTGTATTGACCAATAAGGAATCGGGTCCACACATTATATAGCATTACAGTTTTTCGATATTATTTATTATTTATTATTGCTTTTGAAGTAAATTAAAAATTCAATCAATACAATAAAATGCAATATAATATAAAAATTCGTTCATTTTGAACATTCAGAACTTCAACCACATGATATTTTCATTCGCTCCTATTATATCTTTCTCGCAAGTGGTGATACTTTCTACTAGTTAGTATATAAGGACGATTCAAATCTATACTCTCAGCGTAGTGCGTGCGATTCGCCGAATATAGCGATAGTTTTATATATGTATTAGTCATAGCAATAGGTTTATGTATTGTACTCATATATAGTTTAGTTTACCATTAAAATTGTATATATAATATGTAAAGCATGGTCAGTTAGTTGAAGGGTTTGATGTATGTATTTGTAAAATATACATACATTAATAACGAGATTATTTTTTTTTCTCTCCAAGCTGTATCTACCAAGCCGTGCGGTACTGAGTACCGCACGGCTTGGTAAATTCTCAAGTCCAGGAGCCTAAACTTTCTTGTGGTTTAGTACAGGACGTTCTCATGAGCAGTGCGGTACTCTGTACCGAAAGCTTGGTAGATTTTCATGTAATTCCTTTTACAGTGCTGTGCGTGAAAATTTACCGAAATGTCACGATATCCCAATTTCACCACAACTTTCGGTAATGATTACCGCGCAAATTTTCTCCGTGTAGTTTAGCCCGCACCAAGAATCGGACAGGTAGTGGTAGCGCGAAATTGATCACGCCATTCATGATAAGTATAATCAAATATTTTCGACGTTTTTCATGTAATTTTTTTCCTGGATTCAAATGAATATAAATGTGGGTGTGTAAATAATTGAATTACGATTGCTTAGAGTAAAAATAAATACAGATCTAAGAATAGTTTTAGACCAATGAATTTCTTCTTCTACTTCTTTCGAATTTCAAAAAAAATGTGTTTCTCGTTTTTGGAGAAGTGGGGTAATGGCGAACGATTCAGATGGGTAAATCCCGAACGTTCGCGATTACCCCAAAAAGTTCGTTAATAGTAGTTTTATATTTATAATGTTTTATTTCAATTTATTTCATAATATTTTACAGATGCCACCTAATTATAGAACTTGGTTCCAACACCCTTAATATGTTTTATTTAAATATTATATTATAACTGTATCATTTGATTATTTTTAATATTTTAATGTTTAAGATTTCGTGAGTTTTATATAAGTACACTTATATTCAATTTATATTTCACTCTGCCGGCTGATGGTCGACTGCGCACATCGACGCGCTGATATATTTTCCCAGACTGTCCAGAACTTTCTGTAATACCAGCGCGCTATTTTTTACTTTAGGAACTTATACATACTCTCTCGAAGTGAATTAAAAACATTCACAACTTTTTTACAATTCGTCGTGAACTGAACTTGGCTGTTTACTTAAATTTTTTATAGTAAATACAAAACTAGTTTTCCTAGACTCAGAACCGTATTTAGGTTTGTGGGGGCCCTGGGACCAGCATTTGGTGGGGGCCCCTAAAATTTTCTGGATATAAACAAGGATACTCAAGTAAAACAATATGCTTACGCACAGTACATTAAAAAGAATAATCTATAAAGAATAATTTGAAGGTAATTTTCAATAAATTACAATTTTCACATATTTCTTAAGGGTGTCAAGTTCAAGTTCTGACCTCAAAAATTCAATATCCTCTTTATACTCAACAAATGTTACAATTACTATGTATCTTCCAATTATGCATAACAATTATGTTACATCAGCTAGGTAAATTCTTTTTGGAAATTTACCCCAAAATTTAATCGGCTCATTTTACACAAAAAGTATTAAAAGTAGACATTATTTCACTCTATATCTGTAATCCTACTTAAAAAATGAGTAACTTTACAAAGCGAAATAATATCTAATTATAATATATTTGTTACGGAAAATGAAGAGTTTAAATTTTGAGGATAAAATTTGGATCCAACGTCGGCCCTTACTTATTTCTTACTTTCAATCAATTATTTTCGAAAGATGGAGTCACAAAAAAAGATAAGGGTATGTGTTATTGGCGGAGGAGCTGCAGGCTTATGTGCATTGAGGCACTTGGCATCAGATTTGAATATTTTTGAACCGGAAGCATTTGAGCAAACTAGTGATATTGGTGGAACCTGGATTTATAGTGAAAAAACAGGATTTGACGAAAATGGTTTGCCAATTCATTCCAGCATGTATCGAGATCTTAGGTTTGATTAATTATTTTTTTTTAATGTAATATTTTACATAATAATGTAGGATTTTCAAACCCCTTTAAATTCCTAGAAACCTCTTAACTTCAGGCTATGTATTACTTATCCGATCCCTACCTTACCGACATTTTTTTCTCTGCAACATTACTTTTAAATTTATTCAGATCAAATGTTAATGTTATAACTTTAATTATAGAAATTTTCAATTTGATATCTCAATAAATTTAGAAGTGACGTTGCAGAGAAAAAAATTTCGGTAAGGTAGGGATCGGATAATTAAATAACTAATTTTAAATTTAATTACAGATCGAATTCCCCCTGTGAAATAATGAATTTTCCAGATTTTCGGAAAATGAAATCTGAGAAAAGTAGTAGCATTCACCATAAGGTGGTTTTATCATATTTGCATGATTACGCTAATCACTATCAGGTTCTCCAATTTATTAAGGTGAAAAAAGAAAATCGTAAAAGTAATTTTATGGGAATAATTTAATATTATGAATTTAATTTTAATATAAAATTTAACTTTACTTACAGTTTAATACAAGAGTGGAAAATGTGCGCTCAGAGATTATAAAAATTAATGAAGAAAATATTACTGTATGGCATGTGAAAATTAAAGATTTGAAGACAAAAGAAATAGTGCATAAAGAATTTGATGCAGTTATGATTTGTTCTGGGTTCGTTTGGTTATGATTATTATTATTTCAGATATAAATTTTAAAAAAATAAAGATGATTTAAGGAGATATATAATAATCTGTTACTATGGAATTATTTAATTAATTTTAATTTCAAAGTTGATAAACTTATTTTGATTTTTCACCGAAAACATCTAATTTTTAATGCCTGCAGACAATTCTCCCAACCACATGTTCCAAAAATATCCGGAATAGAAACATTTCCTGGCACAATTTTACACAGTCATTCCTACAGAAGACCAGAGAAATTTTCTGGAAAATCTGTATTCATTCTTGGATCTTCATTTTCTGCTACAGATATTAGTGTTGAATTAACTCCTCACGTTAAAATTATTTACTTAAGTTACAGAACTGAAAGGTTAATATAAATTTTGAATATCAACTTGTGTAGAAATTTCCAAACCTGGCCCAGATCGGTGATGAAACGCCCGGCCCGATCGGGCCCCGATCCGGCCAGGTTTGGCCAGGTCTGGGCCTGGTCGGGCCGTGTGTTTCATCCCCGGTCTGAAATCCCCCGATCTGGACCCGATTGGGGCCAAATACCCCAATCTGGGCCCGATCGGGGCCACAGCAAAATTTCTACTCGGGTATTAGAAGTTCAAACTCTAATAATTGTTGAGTAATGAGGATTATTAGAATGAGGATCCCTTAAAAACTAAAATTAACAATTAATTTCTTTTTTAGACTAAAATCCATTCTTTCTCCATCTTGTATAATTCAAGTTCCTGCAGTCGAAAGGGTGGAAGGAAATACAATTTTTTTAAAAGATGGAAGCTCAATATTTGCTGAGGTTTTCATGTATTGCACAGGATATTTAATAGAGTTTCCATTTTTAGACGAAACTTGTGGAATATCTGTAGATGATAATTATGTGTCTCCAATTTATAAACATACTATTAATATTAATCAACCAACGATGTGTTTTTTGGGCATAAATAGTTTTGTAATAGCATTTCCTATGTTTGATATCAAGGTAAATTATCTTTTTTTCGACTATCTTAAAAGTTTGAATTTTGAAAGTTTATATTATAAAGAATTTTATTATTTAAAATAGTATGAATAGTATTAATTACGATATTTTTTTTTAATAATAGGCACAATACTTTACGGGACTTCTCAAAAAGCAATTTAGCTTGCCATCGAAGGAGGTAATGCTGGAAGATTCAAAATTAAAAACATCAGAAAAGAGGTCAGCGCACAAATTATTTATGGAGCAATATGATTTTTTCGATTCATTGGCTAAAGAAGCAGGACTGGAAAGTATTCCAGTAGGATTCAAAAAAGCTTTTCATCTTTGGACAATTGCTCGGCAGTCTGATTTGTTTCACTACAAGGATTATAAAATTATTTTATCTGAGGACGATAGGGATGCTCAAATAATATATAATCCATGATTATTAATTAAGACTGTTGGAGCAATGGACAAAAAGTTATTTCGAATATATATATATATATATATATATATATATATATATATATATAGTTTTTAGGCCGCAAAAGTAGGGGAACCTGAGACGGAATGGGTATTAGGGTAAAATGGTGTTCTTCAATGACGATCAAGTTTCTGCATTATTTACTTTGAAACTTTTTGAAAGTATGTTTCTTAGGTAGGCGATAAATATTAAATGGAAAAAATAGAAATTTCTTCTGTCAAAGACAATGATAAAATGCCTGAAAATAAAGCAGTCTAAAAATCCAATTTTAGTTACTTTTCAATTGCTTATAAAACTACTTATATTACCATTTATCTATTCAAAATGTCTATTATTAAGTTAATTAATTTCCCCTCAATAATTTTCACTGTTTCGTTTTTTTATTGCAAATTAGTAGAATTATTATTATATTATTTAGAAAAAACGTAGAGTTTGGGGTGGAATGGGTCGGCTTCAATGAGGTGGAGCGGGCTGTCTGAAATAACCTATATATAATGATCAGCTGATCGCTCTCTAGAAAAATGTATATATACTAGATAACTAATAGTAATAATTCTGTTCTAATTGTAATCAATGTTTGTTTATGTTTAAATGTTCTAAATGTGATTAAATATTAATTTGCAAATTAATATAAATGAATTTTATTTGTCTGCTTGTTTTCATATAAAAAAATAAATTATAATAGTTCCTAAATGTGTTTTATTAATTGACTAACATGAACATACATTTTATGAAAAAAAAAACTAAATATTCATAATTCATACATACAAAAATATACATGCTCATTTCACCCCAAAGAAAAACCCATATCACCTCACTTGTGGGGTGGAATGAGTTTTTTCAGGTTATAACTAACATGATTGTTTTTAATAAGGAAATATGTATAACCCTATATGGTTATTTTATGGGAGAATTTAATTCTTTGTAAATTGTTTGAAATACTTTATAAAATTGCAATTGCTTCTCATCCCTAGGTTAAATTTTAAAAAAGGTTACAAATTTTGTTGCTCATTCCGATTGAGATTTCCTTTAGCCGAGGAGGGTTTCTCGAAGTCAGG
>CAJFCP010025826.1:150349-170924 GCA_904066005.1 Synergus itoensis | reverse complement strand
CACTAAAATATATTATTATATGAACACCACGTAAACGAAGTAAACACCGAGGTAAACACAACACAATTCGACGCCGCGTCGTTGACAGTCGAATTATACATATGCGCATGTGCGCAATAAAATGAGTATCTACAGATATTACGGTTGAGTATACAAATTTGAATATCTAGTGATACTAAACGACAGTATCTTCTATTTGTAATAGATACTATGTGGTAATATCTAGATATTGTACAACAGTATCTTGCATTTGAATATCTACATTTGAGTATCTATTTTTCTCCGTGTAGGTCAATCAAAGGTTATTTACGTTGTTATACATATATAAAGTTTACACGGTATTGAAGATTTAAGAAAATATGGTTGTGTGATACCATAATGATACGTTTTTGGTGTCTCTGAATCCGAATTCGAGGCCCACTTGACTATCGAATCACTGTCAAGGTCAATTCAAGGTCAAACCGGTAAATATTGCAAAAAATGGATTTTTGACTGCAGATTCGGAAAGGACGGGAAATTTTACGTCCAGATATAACATAAAAATTTTTTTTTTCAGTTTTCAATTAAAAATTTTTTTTTTTTCAATTTTCAATTTTCAAATTTTTTTTGTATTTTTTTTTCACCTTTCTTGCAGCGAAAATATATAAAAGCATGACAAAAATAAATAAAACAAAGAACTATGAACTTCTTGATTGTGCTATAGGTCTATGATAGGTCACTCTTTTTTTCTTTTGTAACGAACTCTTTTGTCTTCGAAAGATCTATGCAGAGGATTTGTCTTTTCTTTTCAAAGTGTCTGACTGTTTTGACCTTTTAAGCGACCAACAAACATCTGCCATCATATTTACATCCTATCTTTCTTGATAGCGACGTTCCATTTCCATAATATCTTGGTGAAATCGCTCACCCTGTTCTTCGCTATAGTCTCCGAGATTTTCTGGAAAGTAGTCAATATGAGAATGTAGGAAATGTAACTTTAAGTTCATTAAGCAGCCTAAATTTCTGAAATTTTTCAACAAATCTTCAACTAAAGTCTCGCAATCATCACTCTTCTGATTTCCCAAGAAATTCTCTGCGACATTTTTGAAACTCGACCATGCAGCCATCTCTTTAGGATTCATTTCTGTGACAAATTTTTCGTCTCTAAATAAAGTGCGAATGTGAGGACCATCAAAGATACCTTCTTTCAATTTAGCATCACTGATTTCTGGAAATTTCTTTCCAAAATATTGAAAACAGTTGCTATCTTTGTCCAAGGCTTTGACAAACTGTTTGATTAGACCAAGTTTGATATGAAGAGGCGGAAGCAAAATATTTGAAGGATCTAGTAAAGGTTGACGTATTATATTTTTGGATTCGGGATAGAAATCTTCTCGCTTTGGCCAATCTTTTTGTACGTAGTGTTTCTTTCTATCTCTTCTATCCCAAAGACACAAAAAGCAAGGATTTTTTGTAAAACCCGATTGTTGTCCCAAAATCAGATTGGAAATATTAAGGTCCCCGCAAAATTTCCATTGGTGTTCTGTATACTTAATTTTGTCCAAAACTATTTTTAAATTTTCATTCGTTTCTTTCAAATTTGTTGAATGGCCTATTGGAATAAGTGCATACGTGTCACCATTGTGAAGTAGAACTGTTTTTAGGCGGTTTTTTTATTTATTTATTTATTTTTTCGGTTTAACCTTGAATCGACCTTGACAGTGATCAAGGTGGCCACAGAGTCAAGTGGGCCTCGAATTCGGATTCAGAGACACCAAAAACGTATCATTATGGTCTCACACAACCATATTTTCTTAAATTTTCAATACCGTGTAAACTTTATATATGTATAACAACGTAAATAACCTTTGATTGACCTATGAGGTCTTGATGAAAACTAATTGATAATACCATATCTGAACGTAAAATTTCCCGCTCTTTCCGAATCTGTAGTCAAAAATCAAATTTTCGTCATATTTACCTTTTTTTACCTTGAATTGACCCTGATAGTGATTCGATAGGGTCAAGTGGACCTCAGATTCGGATTCAGGGACCCCAAAAACGTTAGGAATAGTAGTCATTTCTAATAAAAAAATTTTTTTGTCGATTTGACCTTCAATTGACCTAAATTATGACGAGGTGGGGGTAAACGGACATCAGATTCGGACTCAGCGTGCTGTAAAACGTAGGGGTATATGGGTCACCTTACTAACAAGAACTTTTTTTTTGTGTGCCTGTGTAATTAGACACTATATGTATATTAAACATATATATTAAACAATTAAATATTATTAATATTAAATATTAAACTACATATTAAACATAAAATGAACACTCACCCGCTCCTTTAAAAAATTGTTGTTTTTGTAACACAGGAGAAAATAATCCTGAAAAATGTTGCATGATGAAATCTGCATTTGAGAATTTATTTATACGTTTTTTAATGATTTCTAGTAATAAAATTTAAATGTGTTAACATCTTAGATTTTGATATAGAAGAAATATAAAAAATCTGCCCGCTTCGCGCGCTTGTGCCCTGCAGGAAGCTTGCACCTTACAGGACGCTCGTACCTATATGTTTTTTTTTTTAAATTACTTTAAATTTAAATTTAATTAAATTAAATTTAAATGAAATTAAATTACAGCTTTGAATGTAAAAGAAAACTAATTTACTTAAGGTTCTATCGACCTTAAGGAGCACATTCTCATCAGGGCACTCACGCTTCGCGCTCGATATTTGATTTAAACCTCGCGCTTCGCGCTCGGTTCTGTTTAACAATATTTTTCATGATTAAAACAAAAACTACTGATCCTATTGAAAAATGGCCAAAAGAGAACTTGTATATCTTTCTAAGACCAATAATTGTTTCTTATCATTTTCTCTGCATCCCGCGTTATTTGGCTCAAAATTTGAATTTTCGATTTTTTAAGGAAATTCAAAAAGTTGTTATGCCAGTCCTATAGGGCGTTCAAAAATAAACATTTTTCATCTTTAGACTTTTTTTCATATCGTGCGTTGTTTGGCTTCTAATTTAAGTTTTCTCTCATTTTTTGGGATTTTCAAAATGTTATAAGTCTTTCAATTTTTTTTTTATCCAAAAAAGTCATTAGGAAGAATTGTTCGACTTTTTGAGTACTACGAATATCCGTGTATAGAATTTTTAAATTAGAAAAAAAAGTGGTATCAAAAATTTTCAAAATGCTCCAACTTTTTGAATTTTTATCCAAAATGGCTGGCCAACGAACTTGACCTTCATTTTAGGACACTTAAAGAGTATACCAAAGGCCAATCCAATCGGTCAATTCTTTCGAAAGTTATCGTGCTCACAAACTAAAAATCTACAGACAGACACACAGACACACAGACAGACAAACAGACAGACACATTCGTAAAAACATGTTTTTCGAGTTCAGGGGGTCCCAAAACGTGGACATTTGACAAAAACGGGGTGGTCAAAATTTACACAAATCTAATACCTTCTCTGATGAGAATGTAAAAACTTTTGAGATTTTTTGGAATTTGTGCAAATCTTGAAATCTTTTGAAATCTGGTATACAGTTAAAATTCAATTGATCAACTCTTCGTTAAATTCCAACTCTTCAAGAATCTTAAATTCATTTTCAATACATTTTTATTATTCGCACATGAACCTTGCTTGAAATTTTTAATTATTGAAAATTATAATTCTGAACTCACTTGAAACATATAAAGATAAATTTAATTTTTATACTAATTGCAATTTTTAATCAATTTAGATGATCCTTTGCAAGATTCTCAAGGACGATCCGAAACATAATAAGCAACTCTCTGTATAAAGTTTTTAAATAATAAACCACCAAATTTGGAAGGACACATCATTTTTTATCAGAGAGTGAAGAAGAGGAAAAAGTTGAGCCAAAAATTGATATTAAACGAAAGAAAAAATGGGATATTAACGAGTACGTTAGCATTTGGAATTCCTGAAAATTACGATAAATATGATTAAGATATGAATATAATATAAATATAAATAATATAAATATAAATAATATAAATATAATTTTAAGTGTTTAACGTTTTTATGTATTTTAAGTTAGTACGGTTTGTTCTACATTTTTATACATTTTGTATTTATTTTTACATTCTCATCAGAGAAGGTATTAGATTTGTGTAAAATTTGACCCCCCCCGTTTTTGTCAAATGTCCACGTTTTGGGACCCCCTGAACCCGAAAAACATGTTTTTACGTATGTGTCTGTCTGTCTGTCTGTGTGTCTGTCTGTGTGTCTGTCTGTAGATTTTTAGTTTGAATTTTCGATTTTTTAAGGAAATTCAAAAAGTTGTTATATCTGTCCTATAGAGCCTTCAAAAAGAAACATTTTTCATCCCTAGACTTTTTTTCATATCGAGCGTTGTTTGGCTTCTAATTTAGGTTTCCTTTCATTTTTTTGGATTTTCAAAATGTTATAAGTCTTTCAATTTTTTTTTTATCCAAAAAAGTCATTAGGAAGAATTATTTGACTTTTTGAGTACTACGAACATCCGTGCATAAAATTTTTAAATTAAAAAAAAAAGTGGTTTCATAAATTTTCAAAATGCTCCAACTTTTTGAATTTTTATTTAAAATGGCTGGCCAACGATTTTGACCTTCATTTTAGGATACTAAAAGAGTATACCAAAGGCCAATCGAATCGGTCAATTCTTTCGAAAGTTATCGTGCTCACAAACTAAAAATCTACAGACAGACAGACAGACAGACACATTCGTAAAAACATGTTTTTCGGGTTCAGGGGGTCCCAAAACGTGGACATTTGACAAAAACGGGGGGGGGGTCAAATTTTACACAAATCTAATACCTTCTCTGATGAGAATGTAAAAATAAATAATAATTTACAATATATAAATGTATAAAACTTTCGTGAGTGCATACACCCAAGATACGTATTCAGGCGATACCAAAGCATGTAATATTTTATTATGTTTAGCTTGTAGCTAAATATAATATCTATATCTTTGTATAGCTAAAGAGTCACAGAAGATAATTTAACTTAAATGAAAGCTTTTTAACTTTTCGCCTTTTCACACGATGCCATCATAAATAAGACAAGGTTTTACCCTATACTCGCTCCTATATACTAACCGCCGTAAGTTTGCAGCTAGGATGTACTAGTGCTCGTTACGAGAGTAAACTGAGACGAGCATTGAATCGGATCCCATACGGAACACTAATTGGATTTGGATTATCATTCCTCTGGCGTATTTATCTGATGGAATCGCATGTATAAGAGAGAACCAAGAGCTAGGACACGTAGAAGAAGAGCAGATTATGGGAAAGATGGGTGGGAGGTTGCCGTCCTCATTATGCCGAGTACTCGCTGTCATTTACGCCGAGTTACCAAGATTTCTCGAGTGCCCTCAACGTTCTCATCGCTAGCTGTACTCGAGGTTACTACAACTCTGCAAGCATCAGCAGCAGCAGCAGCACTAGTGGCATGGCACCAGTACGACCGTGTACGACCAGCACCAGCCATCCCATCAAACTTTCTATGTAGTAATGCAGCAGGCATGGTACCAACTCCGCTACTATACGCAAAGAGAACCTTAACGACTCCTCGAGTCGAGTCCCGATTCAAACCTATATGTACCTATCCAACTACTACCTACTGCAGATATAATCTCAGTAAACTCACAGTCGTAATGTAATAACTAATTATGTTCAAGTGATTTTAAAATCATTAAAACTATATAAAAGAACAAACTAAACGACGCTGCTCAATATTTATATTGGAAAGTTATTTTTATGGATATACTTATAAATAATCGATATTTGTAAATTTTAACGCATGTATAACAAATAAAATTTCGCATGCAACGCGGGGGGAATCGAACGCATGACCTACGGGACGCGAGTCAAGCTACTTAACCATTACCCTAAGCTCTCGAGATGATGGTAACACATTTCTTCCATGGTACACTCAACCATACACAAATATTAAATTATCTCAAGATAATTTCATTAAAAAATCTTTTGCGTTAACAATGAGTAAAATAGGTAAATAAAATTTTTCATATTTATAATGTTCATTTTTGCAAAACCTAAAACCGTAGAATTGATTGATATTCATATATAATAGAATATTTCATTCGCAGAACAAAAATTTTTTGCGACAAAAAAAACTACTGCCTGTAGGTACTGTAGTACTATATATAGTAGATAGTACTATATATATTATACTATTATAATATTAATTATATACAATTATAATATAGAATATATTATAATATACTATATATATGGGGGATTTCATTTCAAGTGAACCCACTTTTGAAATCGATGACATCCGATCGGGCTAAAAATTGCACAAAGTTTAGTCCTATTGACTAGTAGTTACCACACCAAATTTGAACAAGATCGGTCAAAAACTTGCCGAGTTGGAGGGGGTGAAATTTTGAGATTTTGGTCAAACAGCCCCTGTTTCGGATCCATGTAACTAATAACCTATGGCATTTAGAAAATTTTGTCCCACACGTTTTCAACAGATTTTTCTTCAATCTTTTTAAAAAAAAAAGATAAAAATTTTTTAATCCAAAATTTGACCGTTTTTTTGAAATTCAAAAATATTTTTGACTATTTTTTCAAAAAGGAACCTTTTTTTTGACTCAAAAGAAAGCTCAGGTCTTTTCCTTTGAGAACTTTGAGGTCCAAAAGTGGGCTGAGACTTGTTTATCTATCAAAATGAACGTCGAGTAACTCGAAACAACAATGACGCTAGCTCTCGAACGTTGTTAGGTGGAGTCCATGTCAAGTGATCACAAGAATTTTCGTGCTTGAATGGGATTTCCGTGTAATTCCGTGTAATTCGGTGTAATCAGTCCTTTAGTAGTCTAGAAAAGCCACAATAAATATTTTTGAAAAATTTCAAAAAATGGCGAAGATATGGGACTTTGATATTTTTTGGATCTTTTTTTTGGAAACATCATATCTTTGATTCTAATTGACCGATTTAGCTTTTTAAGGTCTACAATTTTTTATAATTAATCGTACTTTCATATAAAAAAAACTCAAAGCAAAAAAAGTACCGTGCAGTAACCAGATAAAACCTGGGTAGGACACTAATTAGATATTTACGATCAGCGACCTGGTATGTACCGGATAGATACGTATTTTCGAATTTTCTTATAGAGACCTGGTAGAACCCGGGTTGAAACTTATTTTTGTGTTTCATCTCTGGTTCCATTTGTCAGATAGGAACCGGGTAAGAGATGAATTTTTTTCTTAACGATTCTCATCAGTCCAAAGTACCGTGCAGTAACCTGATAACGATTAACTTAATAATAATGGATTAATAAGAAGTGCATGCATTGGAAAATTAACTAAGCTCACAACCACTCAAATCCAAATTGCCAGCTAGCTTCAAAACGATACAAGTAACACAACACGACACCATACCACACCACACAACACAACAGGTCGTGTCTGAAGGCGAGCAGCGAACGCATTCAAATGTTTCATCATTACGTGATCAAAATACCTCACACAGTTTTGGCGAGCTGCTACTGCTGTTGCTAGCAATTGAATTCGAGTCGATCCCATTTCACGTTTGTTTTACAGTGGATCACTCGAATGTCGTTCCAACGGAAAATCGGAAAAACTGCCAATGTGTGATGCAAGCGTCTGTATATCACTCGATCGTGTTCGCCATACGTTGCCGTGTACCTATACTTGCTTATTTGCGTCGTCGCATCCTGCGATCGTGCATGAGCAAGAAGCTTTCTTGGAAGCATATTATATGGTAATATTCGATATAGTATGAAACACCATTTTACTTATAATTCTTTTGACGATATTCATCAAGGAAAAAGCAGTAAAATTCTCTATCAAATTTTAATTTTACTTATTTTCTATTGATTCTTAAACGCATGTTAACACATGTATATTATTAATTAATTTTGCTTCCTCCCCAGGTGGAAATTTACAACTGGCTTGGTACCGCGCCAGTACCTCCGAGCGGATGTCGGTACTGGCGTGGTATTGGCATAATACCATCTGGAAAAAGGTTGGGTACTGACATTCGCCCGAAATATCACTCGGCTGGGAGTTGTCTGTCGGTACTGGGTCGGTACTGGAAATTGTATGATGCCAGTACCGAAAGTTTGTACTGGCGCGGTACTGGCATTCGTCCGAAATGTTACTCGGCTGGGAGTAGTCTGTCGGTACTGGGGCGGTACTGAAAATTGTATAATGCCTGTACCGAAAGTCTATACTGACGCGGTACTGGCTTTCGTCCAAAATGTCACTCGGCTGGGAGTTGTCTGTCAGTACTGAGGCAGTACAGGCGTTACACTAAGAAATTATGTACAATGAAAAAATAAAAAAAAGGTCTTAAAAACAATTATTAATTAAGAACATGTTTTATTTGTAGATATATTATGGGTATACTTATAACTAATCGATATTTGTAAATTTTAACGCACATATAACAAATAAAATTTCGCACGCAACGCGGGGGGAATCGAATGCATGACCTACGGGACGTGATTCCAGCTACCTAACCATTACCCTAAGCTCTCGAGATGATGGTAACAGGCACGTACCCAGGGGGGAGCGAGGGGCCCTGCCCCCCGAAATTTCAGGAAGTGCAGTTTTTTGTAAATTTTTACGTATGATATTCTGAAGAATAACAAGATATGCACAATGAACCAAACAATACAACAATTTTGCTATTTTTTCATTCAGCAAAACATTTGTGCTATATGTGTAAACAATTATCGATATTTGATGATATTACTTTTGAATCGGTGCCCCCCCCCCCCCCCCCGAAACAAATTCCTGGGTACGGGCCTGGATGGTAACATATTTTTTCCACGGTACACTCAACCATACACAAATATTAAATTAAATTATCAGTACTCGCATTGCTCCTCATTTACATTTACCGTTTGTAAGATCCGCCATACGTCCGACTTTTCCGTCTGAGTCATAGAGGAAGCTTTGTAGTGGTGACAAAAATCCAGTTTCTAAAAAAAGGTTTTTTTGAACACATTTTAAGTGGAATATATCTAATATGATGTCCTGAAGAATTGTCCGGATGTATGTATGTATATGTGTGTGTATGTATGTCACGCTTCTAACGATCCTGCAATATCTTTAGAACGCGTATAGATAAATTGATGAAATTTGGCATATTTATTCCACCATTTACCAAGTTGAATTTTTTTACATTGGTTTACCAAAATATTTAATTTTACAAGTTTCGTGTACTTTTATAATTTTCGTAAAATTCATTTTTTCACTATAACTTCTCAAATATTCAAAATTTAAAGTTTATGTAAGGAAAATGAAGAATTCTTTCATCGAGACGAATGGACTGATCTATATGATTAATGCATTTCATTAAAAAATAAGGATGTTACGGTTAATTGTATTTTCAAAAATTAATTTTTCAACTATAACTTTTCAAATAATCAAAATTTTAACCTGACGTAAGGAAAATAAATGTTCTTTGTGTCGAGATGAATCGATTAACCTATATCATTAATGCATTTCATTGAGAAATAAGAAAGTTATAAAAAATTATTTTTTAAAAATTCAATTTTTCAACTATAATTTCTCAAATAATAAAAATTTAAAGCTGGTATTCGGGAAATGAAGATTCCTTGTGTCCAGGCGAATCGATTAACCTATAAGATTAATCCATTTCATTCAAAAATAAGAAATTTATGCTTTATTGTAATTTTCTATAAAGAGTTTTTCGAATATAACTTCTCCAATAATTAAAATTTAATGCTGATGTAAAGAAAATTAAATACATAATGCTTCCTCTATGAGGAAGCAAATCATATTTGCTTAGAGGAAGCAAAGTGCTCATTGTATGAGCACAAAAGTTGATACAACTTGACAGCTAGTTGTTAATTTTGTAATAAAAATATTTTCTATGGTTCATAGTATATGAGACATTCTATTTCAATTGAAAGCATTTCGAATTTTCAATCTTTTCAAATCATAATTTGACTATTTTGTAGCTTGATATGTTCGAATAGAAAAATGAACTAAAACAAGGTGTCGCGTCGTTACTGAA
Organism: Synergus itoensis; assembly: GCA_904066005.1. Taxonomy (NCBI): domain Eukaryota; kingdom Metazoa; phylum Arthropoda; class Insecta; order Hymenoptera; family Cynipidae; genus Synergus; species Synergus itoensis. The sequence continues at coordinate 160,887 of CAJFCP010025826.1, read as the reverse complement.
AAACCGCTGCTAAAATTGTGGATACATTCATTTTATGGTGTATGTTAATTGAGGTCACTTTATGAAATAAACAAATTCAGGTAAAATAAAATGAATTTAAAAAAAATTTAAGATTATGTTACGTCTAAAATATATATTCCCTAACTTTTCCTCATTTTACTCAATCCTCGAAGGAAGGTTGATGAGGGTGGCGACCGTCGTGGATTCAGCCTTTGTAAAATACTGCTGAGATGTGTCCGAAATTGAATTATTTATAATATAAAATCGGATGTTTTCTCCTCGTCATACATGTTGGTTTTTGTTGGGCTCAACATACTTTTAAAATCTCTAGATGCGATGAGTTGACAAAAAAAAAAAAATGTTTACAGGTACACAAAAAATAACGGCGTATATGATGTGCACTTCTAGTTTCTTTATTTTTATTTTTATATTTTCTCCACGTTTTTGAATAAATCCGAAAACGTCCCTGTGCATGTGATAGAGTATAGAATGGTAAATATTCTTCGATTTTAATTAAATATACTGCTCTTTGAAATCAGATTTAAAAACATTCATTTTGTATAGTTGATCACACGCTTTCATATTTCAGCAACACTTTCACTATGTTCAGAATGAATTGAGAAAAAAATAACAAAATGCGAAATAAATCCATCTATCTTCTTTGATGTACCTACCGGCAACAATGAAAAATTTATATCTTGTCGAAGGGTACAAGTTTTTATGAAAAGAAAGAAAAGGATTTATTAGAGTGTGCAGGTCATTTTTATCCTTTTTATGTTGCGTTTTTAAAATTGTTTCTCTTCGGGATACGTAATAGACTCGACGTGTCGGTAAATTTACATATGATCAATGCGTATATGCGATTCATCCCAGCGCCATAAAGCTTTAAAATCTTGCAAATTTTTTGTGTAACTTTTCTACAACTACTAAAGAAACTTCCACAGCTAGATCGCTTCGAATGCAATGAAGTACGTGTTATTAATAAACTCAATTAAAACTATTTATTATTTAGCAGCAATATATACATAATATTATATACTTGTTTCTTTCACAGCATATTGAGCTGAGCACACAAAAAAAACTAATATTATAATTTTTGCTAATATGTTTCTATGATTTAAATTATAAATATGCAGTAAGAGGTTGACGGGTCAATTCAAAGGAAAAAAATTCAAATTCAAATTCAAAGTCAAATTCAACAGATCCTAAAATCATAATCTTTAAAAATTGTATGATGCTTTTTGATTCCACCGTTCGGATGTATATGAAAAATTTAAGCTATTATACATATTATAATATAAGCATTTTATTATTTCACATTAAATAATGAGAATACAAAAATTAAATTATACATCATCTTATCGTAAGTTGTACGCACGTTGTTGTTTCAATTCATTTTAAAATGTCATGCTATTATAATAATAAACATGCGCACACATTAAAGTTTATTGCCATTGCAATGTTGCTCTTCGGTAAAGAACAAAATTCCCGGCCATATTCTATTTTTGACATATTCATTAAAATACGTCTGTCTTATTGTGCCTGTCTGACAGCAATATAATTACTTTTCAAGAAATGCGATGTTATTCGCTTTTGGATCTTTTTGGTACTTTTTTTACAAGACAGTTTACATTAGCTAAAAAAAACATCCATGACGTATAATTCATAATTTATTATCAGGCATTTGGACATTTTTAGTCGAAAAAATTTATACATTTGTGCACATATGTATATAATAGCGCATACGATGTTTTCTACCAGGAAAATGATTAGGTACACGGAGAAAATGTGTTCGGTAGCCGTTGGCTTTTCAGCGATCTGTAATATTTATTTCTAGAACCTCTACGATCTGAACAGTAACGATTACCGAAGTTCGGTATTAGACACTCGTCGATCCGAACAGATCATACAGGTTCTAGAAATAAATATTACAGATCGCTGAAAAGCCACTATATCCAAATTTTACCATATTTACTTCAACGGCTACCGAACACATTTTCTCCGTGTATATGTGATCATATTTATATATATATATCTAGCCTGAATGAATACAAAAGTTTGTCACTTTAATAGGATTGAAAACTCAAGTTTTTAAGTAGGTTAAACTGAATGACATTAACTGCTGAGAAGATACGTCTTTTTGACGTATATCGTATTTCGTGCTGCTGTGCCAGCTTCTAAGTCGTTCGACGTTCAACTGCAGATTGATTTTAACTGGTCAAATTAGTAGACTTCTACGTCTAATGGCACGTTGGCTTTTTTTTATTATGATTCGTTGCTTGCAGAGCAGTATCCCTCTGGAACCGTTCGTATATTTCGGTAGGAGAACGGGAAATTCTCGATAACTACCGGCGGAGTTGGACAGTAATCGTACTCGACGAGCGAATAAACGACGACCCGAATGCTTGGTCTAGTGAGTGAATATTTTTCCCGTTTAGTTTCATATACATATACGAGTATGATATACATTTATGCTGGTACACATTTTCGAATTACACTTGGTTCTCTTTTCATTGAAAAGTCATTTTTAGAATAAATAACATATCTATTATATCTATATTTTCATTGATAATTTTTAAAGTTTCATTGCAATGAAATATATATATTATTGTATTTAATTTTGAAAGTCCATTTATGAAGAAATATATAGGGAATGGAAACACGTGCGAGAGTTGACGTGAAAGAAACATAAATTATCTCTTATTGACCGAAGCAGGAAAAAAGATTTCCCTCGGTAAAGACTCAGAAAGTATTAGAATATATACCGCAGAGGGGATGGAACTAAGAGAAATAGTCCGGGGGACGATTTACAATCTCTCTCTCAAGTTAAAAAAAAATGGATAACAGTATTTCTGCAAAATTTTTCAGAGTATAATAAAGTGTAACATCAATTACATATTCTTGACACAAACTAGCTATTCGATAATCTCAAAAATTCTGAAATCGGAAGAATTTTGATTTCTACAGAAAAACTATATTTGAAATTGTTAATCACTATAATTAATTATAACACCAGTCATGCACTGATGTGACAAATTATGACTTTTACAATTACATACAACTTAGCTTTTATATAATTTTGATAATTAGCGAATGTATTGCAATTTTATCATGATACACCTGGAACTTTAATTACGATTGAAACTAGTACCTCATAAATCGTAATGTCAAAAGGTTCGAAATTCTTTTGATCTTTTGTATTCATTGATAAAACGATTATTTATAATACATATAGGTTATATATTGATTTATCTTATCAACATCACAGTTCGTCCTTTCCGAACCAATCTTTCCTAATCATATCAGTCCCCTTTTCAGCAATCATATAACTGTTGAAGAATTTGTATTGTACCACTAATAATAATTATAATCGAAGCATTAACGACCCGAAGTTTTTCAACCTCATGAATTTTAAATCGTGGATCCACAACATAGCTAGCTTGTAGGTCCTTTTTGGGTCTTATTTTTGTATTATAGTTCCCATTGGATAATAGAGAGTGCTTCCAAAGTGATGAAAATTGCATTGCCAATATTCTTTTGAATCCGGTTTCGCATGATTTTATTTCCCCTAAAAATTTCGGATTTAACAAAGCAGTTGGCAGTACAAAATAAACATATTGTGCTGCTGTTAGTAATTTTCTCCTTTCAGCTGCAATTTCGTCTGAAATATCGAATGCAACAATTACAGTTTTCCAACTGGAAAAGTTATCCCTTTGATACATGAAAATCATGGAATTGGATGTCTGGGTAGTTTGATGATATATCTAGCTAAGTCGTGTACCTATGTTTAAGAAACCCACAAAATTAGCTCCACGCAGTTAATGATAAATCTCCTGCAATTTCATTAAAAAAGAATTATCATTTAAAATATCACTATTTCTCTCATATTAAAATTTTTTTTTTAACCAGAGAATAAAGAAATTTCTATCAATTTAATATCTATATAAGTTTCGTCCGAGAGATAACTTATAGGCTTCAAAGATAGCCCTGTCTTATTAACAAAAGTAATTTACATTCAACAACTCATTGTATGATCTTCAAATGCTTTCAAACTGGCAAATCAATCAAACATTGAGTACCAAATTTCTCAAGATGATCTTGTGGACCAATTCTAGAAAGCATTAATACTTGTGAAGTTGCAATACTTATAATCTTAGACGAGTACCTTTCCTGACATAAATATTTTTTCTACCTTTATGGATTTTTTTTAGAACGTATTTAAAATATTTTTCCTGATTTTTGCCATTTATGCGTACTCTATTCTCAATATAACCATCTGTATTTCCATGCAGTTTCTTTTGCAACCTAAATTAATTTTTTTAAATAAAGGATCATCAGTTCCAAGATTTCAAGATCGTAACCCAATGTAAAGACGCAGTCAAGGAAAAAAAAGAATAATAAGAGAAGAATTTCTTCGTATATACCGTAAGAATCTCAGGAAACTGAACTCTAAGAATTAATAATAATTAATTATTATTAATTTATTAATTTCCTATCGCGGAAAGGGCTGTGTGGGGTCTGGAAAGCAAGTGAGGGGTAGGCAGGCTTTCTCTTTCGCACTTCCAAATGTCCATAAGCTTTCTCTCGCACTCATGGATTTCTTAGAGTTCAGTTTCCTGAGATTCTTACGGTATACTGTGACGTGATATATTTTATACCACGCACATTTTTCTATTTCTATTAACCCGGTAAGAAGGAGTTGATTGAACTAGATAGAAATGAGTTGGAATATGGGCGATTTTTCAACTCTTTTAATCTCAACCAATGTCATTTTTGAATGTAAACACTTCAATTCGTTTTACCGATTTACGTTTGTTATCGTTTCAATCCTGTTAAATATCGCGACCAAAAATGTACACGTTTTAATTTTCACGGACGTGATTGATTTGAAGTCAATTTAATTCTGCCAAAAATGAGCGCATTCTAATTCTAACGAGAGTGATAGATTTGAAGTCAAATTAATTCTGTTTAATTCTCTAAGGCAATTGCAGTCAATTTAATCCTTTCCTTGACATACAATTGTCAACATTTCAATATAAATTCAATTCTACACAATTGATCTGCATTGAAGTGTTCACAATTTAGCTCAAATTCACAACACTTTTAATTGAAAGCAATGTCGTTTTTGAACACTTTCGAAATCATTTCAATTCATTTCAATCAACTCCTTCTTACCGGGAAGTTTAACTTTATTTCCGCGATAAACTCCTAGCACAGAGTCATAGCCCAGTGTGCACAAAATTTGGCGACGTCTTTACGACATCGTTACGACATTTTTACGACATAGTAAAGACATCCTATGTCCATGTCGTTAAGATGTCTTTACGATGTCGTAAAGACGCCATAGGATTTGGCGACGTCTTTACGATATCGTTAAGACATTTTTAAGACGACGTGGACATAGGATGTTTTTACGATGTCGTAAAAATGTCGTAAAGACGTCGCCAAATTTTGTGCCCACTGGGAGGTTGTTTGCACACAACCTGTCAGCTGATTGGAGCATATGAGCTTTCGACAATCAGCTGACCAACAGACAACAATCCACATCACTGGCACATCACACATAATTAAATAAACACTCACACTTCTATTATTTTATGTTTCATACACAACTCTGAGCCATGGGGGCTCAGAGTCACACACACACACACACTCACACACACTCCAACACTGACGTCCATCCGCATCGTAAAGGCTAGAAGAGGATCCTGGCCAAAGTGCATGGATGTGATTCCCATGCACACAAACGACCAGGAAGATGACATCTTTGCATAGCTGTCACTTTCCATCTTGAATCAGCCGGATGATTTTATGGGCCTGGCGTATCATTGGATCGACCGTCGGCGAATTATCAATCATCGATAATTTATCTTGTAGTTTACCACCTAAGTAGAGTCAATTAATTTAAGTCTCGTGGCGCTGTCTGTGAGTACCAAAAGCTATTTTTTTATTACACAATATGTACTTAATTAATTTTTATTTTTATCAAGATTCATTAATATCAGTTTAATAAACATTTTTAAAAGTTAAAACGCATTTATTAATAATAAACAATAAAAATAATATTTTTTAGCATTTCAAACTGCGCGCGAATAGCAATCAATCAGATGTTGAGTACGACGCAAGCGCAGTAGAGTACGGGGCTCCTGTTGTGGCCACTGGGAGAAGACCTACTCTGCCACTCTATACTCGTAGTTCCTATAGCGTTATCACGCATTTTTCATTAAGTGTTTTTCATATTTTGTAAGACGATTGAACTGATTTTTTTTATTTCCCTGGGTGTGATTAGGAAGCCACCTAGTGGGTATTAATTTGGATTCGGCTAATTAGCCAATGATTTTATATTCAATAAATAAATTGATCTGGAAATATGCCTAATTTCGGCCGAAGAAAATTTCGCGGCAGACGCCGTATCTTTACCACCAGAGTGGTAGCAGGTAACACTTAATTTCTCTCTCTTCCATTATTTTATTTAGAATTAATTATGAACTGTTTTGATAATCACTTGTAATTGATCTTTGACGAACAATAGTTCGCATCTCTGTAATTGCTTGTTCGAATCATTATGATTCGAATTAATAATGGAACTTGTGACGTAACGATAATTTCGTTTTGAATAAATCTAGTTTTCTTTATTGTTTTAAATTCAGTGAACTCTCAGTGACTTTCCCTTACCTTGCCCTCTCCGCGGTCTGTGCTAGTAGGGTTATTTAACTTAAAATCAAATTCAATTTAAAATGTGTTTTTTCTCATTTTGAGTAAAATGAGCTGGTGCTCAAATTGGCTTAAATTAATTAATAAACAAATAGTATTTTGATTAGTTAACTTAAATTCAATCAATTCAAATAAATTCAAATTATAATCCAATAAAAAGGGTTATAATACTTATAATTATAAGAATTAAAATGAAATTAAAAGAATTCAAAAGAGTTGGAGAGGACTCACAAAAATTCAATAGAATTAACAGAATACCAAAGAATTAAATAATTCAGAGGTAATGTAAGTTAATTGAAAAGATATATTTTTGATTCCCTGAATATTACAACAAAGAGCAGGTTAAGTTCATATTTAGTTATTGCTTCGCTTGAAATCTGATACCGCGCCAAAAAGGATCTTATCGTACTGCAATGTAAGCTATATACATTCGCAGAAACGAATCCGTGTAATACCTAATTTAAGAGTAAAACGATTCGGCAGCCCACTGGAAAATCTCATCTCCGACGTGAACTTGGTTATTTCCGGTGAATGATTGAAAATCTTATAGTGAGAAAAGGAAGATAGGGAGAAGCTGAGTCGTCGAGTAACGCGAGCCTTATAGGAGCTATAATATTCGTGGTGCATAGTGGTTACAGGTAGATGGAAGAAAAAGAGATAAAATGTTTTATTTGGAACATCGATTATTTTCTATATATATATATATATCGTGACCTTACAAAACAGAGTTGTTCTATTACACATTTTTTTATCGAAAATAGATAGCTCGCAAACATATTGCGAGCGATATGCGTCGCATATGCGTCTATAATTGTTATCTGGGTACTTACAAGAGGAAAGAAAATTTTCACTCAGTTTATAGTTGATGATATCGGGAGGGTACATAAGAGAAAAATTTCTGCAAGATGTTTTGATCTGAATTAGCAATAATAAAATACAATGGTTTGTCGGTTCACATTAAAGTTCCTGTGTTTCCTGTGTTTCTGCTCGTTTATTCCGTGCTTTGTTTCACAATTTTTTCTGTTACATTGGTTTTTCTCACTGTGATGTCTATAATAGTCAGTCGAATTCTATAAGTTAGCAAACAACTGTTATTATACAACTGTAACATGACAAATGAATATTGGAGAAAGGAGTATAGGAAAAACTAGTACATACTTTTATTCTTGTTGAAATTAGTAAATGTTGTATTGAGGTGCGATACGACAGACAACAGTGAATATCGTCTGTCCGCTCAGAATGCAAAAAATCTTAATGACGTAACGATAAAGATCGTTATTGTGGTTCCGGTCAACATCACCCAAGTGTATCCCTTTGGTCCTTTCCGCTATTCATTCTATGAAATATTCAACAGCTTTGACTCTTTTACCTTTCGCTTCCCTAATCGAGAAAAAGTTCTGTTTTATATTCGCAGCTGCAGGAGTCATTTGAAAGTCAAACTGTTTACCACTCGCATCGCATAAACTTTAGAGATGTTCTATGATGCGCTCGTTTTACTCGGTAGTAGTGTAGCCCAGTGTTTCCTCTCTTTGATAAGATGATTAGAGATGAGAGAAGTGATGCTTCTGCTGCTGCTGTCTTCTGAGCTCTTGCTTGAATTTTAGACGAAATGAGAGATTGCTGGAGAATAATACGACGGCGCGGCCCTGCTATTCCTGTAGCTTATGTTGCTAGTTAAAAAATATTGCGTCTAATTCAAGACCGCTCCAAAATCTTCTAAGATTTTTTGTGTCAAGAGAAATTAAGTAGAAACTTTCTTTTTCATTAGAAACTAATTCATACTTTTATGAATTATCATCTCCTTCATACATTCTAAAATAATAATAATAATATTGTATGCGCGCATTACATTCACTTAGTGTGTCAGTGAAAAATTTGTTGAATTATTCATAAATTTTATATATGAATAAAATATAGTAATAACCTTATGTTTCTGTTATGAATAATACAGTATTAGGTGGATAAGTGAAAAAGAACGAATGCGCTTGAAAAATGCACGAATAACGGAAACGATTCGCTTACCTCAGCGAGACACAGCTGCCCGATTATATGGACATTACGCGAAGGCGGTGACATAATTATATCATTAACCCACATTATATTCACTTCTAGCTCCACAGCTTTGTAACCTCATGCGCGCGTGTGCCATTCTAGGAGTTAACCTCTGACCTCTGTTATCCTATCTACACGGTTGGATAATGCAACACCTTTTGTTCTATCGCAATTTAGTTCTAACATTAGACAGGATTTTAAATTTATCTATTTTGTGACGAGGTATCTTCTTCAAGTAGCATTGAAGTGTAAATACTTCCATTAACTTTTAAACTTGAAAAAATGTAAAAACTGTCTTTTTAGATGCGTTCAATGATAAATTTTCTTAACATAGTCTCTATTTTCTACATATAGAGAGAAGACTTACCTTTTTTCATGGATGAATAATACGTTTGGGTAAGTTTCTCAGTACGTAATTTGAATATTGTTAAATTTTTAATGAAGAGCTTAAGTTACTATATTTGTAAACCCAAAGATTGAAAACAAATTAATGTTAAAATATGAGTTAAACTATAAGAGAAATTGTGGTAAGACTTTTTTTGAGATGAGTGTTTTCTAAGAATGTAAAATTCGACGTAAAAAATTACCCAGAAGGCGAAAAATGTCGTTAATTTTTCAAATGAAAGCTTGAACGTTAAAAGCTATATGACCTTTACTCAAATAAAGTAAAAGGACGTTTTACACTTTACTTAGATTTAGTAGATTCGTCGCTTTTTCCACTTGGAGCGAAATGCAAGTCGTTTTATTTTTCTTTAATATAAAAGTCACAGTTAAAGTTTAAAGCTGTTATTTGAGCAGTATTTTTGTTTCTGACTTATGTGTCACGTGATGTATATATATATTTTTTTTTTTTGGTTGAGGAGGGGAAATCTTGCATAAGATACCCAGATGTTCGGGTAGTGTCGGATTCTTACCGACTAAAACCCCTCCTCTTTTTTTTTCTTAGCGAACTAGCACCGGAACCGCGTGAGCATTACTCAGCGCTAGTGCTGCCTCTGTGCTCTCTTCAGCACAATTCTCAGCCTTCTCTCTCTTTTGTCTCAATGACAGTCCTGATTGCTTTGTAGGCCTGTTCCCATCCTTCCTAAGATGTTACTAAACTCAACATGAGGTTCATTACGTTGAAGGATCTTCTCGTTGTCCTGGTATACTTTGATCTTGCCTCATCCCATCGGGCGCAAAAGAACAGAGTATGTTCGGCATCGTCCACGTCGCCACAGTACGGGTATTTATCATTGGGGGCTCAATTTCGATCGAAGAGATACTTGCGGAAGCAGCCATGTCCCGAAAGCGCCTGCGTCAGGTAGTAGTCCATTTCTCCGTATGGACGATTCAACCATATCTCAATGATCACTTGATCATTAGAACTTTCCTAGCTTCTTGCTTCTCTCTGCCTTCGTAGGTTTCGGTTCTTTCCTTAGCTAGCAGGTATATGGGTGGAATACCCGCAATATTCCTCACCGCTTCCGCTGAGATTGTGCGGTACGCGCTGCGTACCTTAACAGCCATCTTCCTCTGAACTCTGATGAGCTTCTGCCGTAGTTTCTGGGTCTGCATCGCTGGTTACCAAACAGGAGTTTCGTACAGGAGTTGCGAGTGCACAACACTCGACAAAACTTCTCTTTTTGACGCCTTTGGACCACCTATTTTGGGCATCTGTTACGTGCCAACCCTTTAAAAATATTTCATTTTTTTTTTATTATAATTTCTTTAAACAATCATTCCACTTGCGAGATTAAATCGATTAATGTCGCAAGTGAGAATCTCGAAAT
>CAJFCP010025826.1:122665-132789 GCA_904066005.1 Synergus itoensis | reverse complement strand
TATAACCTTAATTTCAATTTCGTGTTACTTAATGAAGTTATGTACATAGAACCTGATTTGTTCCAAGTATAAGTAACTTCAAAATTCTCTCCGTGTGTATAAGCACTAGTAGTAGCGTGAAATTTGAATTTGCTTTTACCACAAACTTTTCAAAGAGTTTGTGTCACACTTTTCTTTCATACATTTGAATTTCCCATATATGTACATGCATTGAGATTTCTCGCTTGCCACTTGGAAATTTTGCATATATATGCGTGTCTCATACACTGGTATGAGAAAAACTAGGTGTGGGGGGAAAGCCGAAGCGCTATTGCTCTGTGCGCACCCGAGCATGCGCTTCAATGCTGATGTAAGAGAAGGGAGGAGAGAGAAGAACACCAACGAACTTGCCACGTACATATGCTTTTAATCGCCATATTTAATTTGTGCAAGCAAAGCAAAGTTTCATGAAGTGCAAAGTACAGGAAAAATTGTTAGAAGTGCATCTTTTCACAGTTTTCAAATCATTATTGGTAAATTCAGTTCTGTGATACGTATTACAGTCTTGGAATTCATTCAACGGTGAGTTCAGTCTGAAAAAACAATCCGAACTTGTAGAGATATTACGTATCATCAGAAACTTTCAATATAATGAAAATAGTTCTAATTAAAATCATAATTTTCTATTCGAATCGAAAATTTAAATGTTGTGAACACTTAGACGTTATTTCGTCATATTTTACTGTTTACTCCTCAAATTATTGCTGAGGGGTCTACTTTTTGTGATTTTGAGTGACTTTTGTAAAAGTAATGATTTTTTTCGATTGTTGCAGTGTTTTGAGTTTTCCAGAAGATAAATCCTCCTAAATCCCACAAAAGAGGGAAAAATGCAAAGAGGAATCTACACATCGTTAAAATTTTTTAAATTAAATTTAAGTAAGTTGTAATTTAGGTTAATTGATTTAATAAACGAAGCTTTTTATAGATATATCGTTGCATTTTTTATGGAACCTAGCTAGTATTCATTGGGATTATTTTCCAACCAGCGTAAAGAATTCTTCCATACACAAGTATGGAAAAATGTGCATTGAGTGTATGGGTTCTTTAACTTCCCATACATATATGGGCCAAACATTTTTCTTACAGTGTGTGTGGAAATAATTTCTGGTAGACTAGAATTATGCTACCGCAAGTACTAGAATTTTCATGGCTGTCTATTCATGTCGAACTAGACCGGTGCTGTGCTGGTGCTATGTACACTTATTAGATGGTTGACTTCAACTTACAGTTCTATATATAAAGTCATTAAAGTACCCAGCTGGAGGGTAACATATAGCTGATCTTATACGTCTAGCGATTAGGCGACGAAAACGTTACATTCGGGGCTAGTGCCAGTACAAACTTTATAGGTATAGCGCCAATATAGCATCTAACAAATGTAGATTGGGCCATTAAAGCTTCAGGATTATTTTCTAGATGGGAATTCATAATCATAAAGTTAAATATTCTATTTTTAAAATGCGTGCTAAGATGTGAAATTGTGCGTGGGGGAAAGACTTATACCAATTATATTGCCGGAAATGTTTGAAGGCTTTATTCGCACCGTAACACAATGTTCCACTTAAGACAAGGTCAAAAGTCGGAAAAATTTTTTTCCAACATCTTTATCGACGTTGATATAGTCTCGCTACACTGAGAAAAATGGATCATAAAACCTGGATGCTAAAACTATAGGATATAGTATCCGGTAACATAAAATATGTTAAAGTGTATATGACCTTTCTTTATATATAATATATAATGATATTACTAAACATAATCTCTAGATGTTAGATAATAATAATAATAATAATAATAATAGATAATAATATTAGATAATAATCTTCGGCAATTAATTCATCTGAAGATAATAAACGCCCGTTAAGTATCATGGCGGGCATGGATTTCGCTGTTTTCTCAAATGCGTGAACGCTTTGTATGAGTCTCGGACTTTTTGGCTGGATAATAATTGGACAATTGGTTATCGACACTTTCCGCTTTTAGGAATAGAAGTTAATAGTTAAATTCTTATTCGTTTATCAGTGAATTGCACTATTTTATTAGTGTCAACTTAGTTAGTAAAGTAAAATTGCAGCGAAGCGGTAACATTGGGAAGATTAAAGTCGTTATAAAATTTCACTAACTTATTTTGGCGGTAGGCGGCTTTGATGCCGACCACAAATATTTTATGTTAACGGTTATTTCGGAAGACTCGGAGGTCGCGGTTCCAATGCCTCGTGCTGCATGCTCGTGTGTGTTCGTGCAAATTGATCGCTCTGAAAAAGAGACGCGCTAACTGCCCGATCGAAGCTCGAATCGTGCTCCATAAAAGCACTCGATGAGACGAGCGAGCTCCAGCATGCCAGTGATTTAAAATTAATGCTCCAACCTGTATCGTAGCAAGGACCGGACGGGAAAATGTATATACATATATGTACCTATATATACACACATATCTATAGAAATAGAGGCGCTAGAGAGCTGTACTCAGCAGTGCGGTCCAACGATCGAGCAAAATGGACAATAGGCGTGGCAATTCGCGGTCGAGTATAGTTTTCCGCACTATTGATTTTCGAAATTTATAGGGGTCATAATGCAACAAATATTTGCAATCTCGTATAGCGAGACGAGGCGGGATTCGCTCGGCAGGAATTTAGACATTTGCATATCTATGACCGAGCACAAGGAACCGGAGAGTGGCGCGCCCGGGACAAGCCACAGCGCGGTACGGGTGTGGCGCAACGGTTATTCGCGCACTCTCATCCCTCTCATCCCCATCTACATCTCAATCTCCATCTCCATAGTCCATTCTCTTGTTCGCAGGTTTTCACTTTTCTTATCTTTATTTTATTTATTTCCTTATTTATTTTTTTTTTACATTTTTCCAGGCTTATAGCTGCATATCAGCAATCTTCCTTGGCATGGATGTGAGTATTAGTGATCCAGTAATTGAAATACATAATGCAACAACATTTAACGAGCATTCCAGTTCAACGCGCGGCTCCAGGCAGTCTTTTTATCAATTTAATAGAAGAAGCATTCTTTAGTAATCTCACCCCTCCAATGCTTTAAGTCAGAGAGCGCATCGACGTTATTATATGTTATTTTTTCTATTTTACTCTCTAAATCAGAATTAGTAAAAATACGATTTTAAGAAATTTTTAACGATTTCAAGGCATTTTTTCAAGTTCCAAGGAACTCGAAGAAATAAAAAATTATTTCAAGATATTTTTAAGAGATTTTCAAGAATTTCTTTAAAGGATTAAAAAAAAAAAAAAAAAATATCTAACTGAGAATTTAAAACGATTTCAAATTAATTTAAAAATTCCTTAATAGATTAATAAAAATTTGAACACGTTCAAATTTTTAATAGTAAACTCCATTCCACTTGCTGGGAGATTTACATGGATTACAGACCTTTAAACGTTTTATTCTACTTGAGCTTCTACAGTAGACTCTTTTTTTACGATTGAAAATAATTATTATTCTAGAAAACGACGCCCACTCGTAAAAGCCGTTAAGTGCTGGGCGTTGGAGCAGCTTGTTCCAAGAGCCGAGAACTTTCGTGCATGGCTCGGGAGAGAGCGAGATCCTTAAAACCACTGAATCGTTGAGTTATTCGCGGATAATAATAACGTCGTTGTCTTAATTAGAATGCTTTATCATCGACCTTTGCGGCATACGCCTTCTCTTACGTATGAATTAGGTATCGACTTTTGAATGAACGAAAATATATATATATATATATATTCAAGCAATAATTAAAATAATCACTCCATTGTCGATTTTCCGTTTCTCTTTCCATAATTTACTGAGCTAGCTGGAATATATTATTTTTCCGTTAATGAGTACCTACATGTGTAGTTTGAAAAATAAAAATTACCGAGCTAGCTAGCGCTTATTCTACGTAATTTAAAATCGGGATGTGAACTAAGGGTTAATATCTGGCTATCCATGTCGTTCGACCTACTTCGATCGTCAGAACTCACAGGCAGTTTTGTGTTGGGAAGGCATGATATTTTGATATGTAAAAATTCGCCATGGCTATACATGCGAGTAAAAATATAATTTATTTATAAATCTTGCATAGAATAATATTACCACATATATTTTTCTAAATATTTTTTTATAATTTCCTTATGCCCCAAAATTACCTTGTACTCTTAAAACACCTAGGACCAGGATAGAAATTTCATTTCGAGTTCACATGGAGCGATAAAAGGTTAGTTCGTTACCATTTCCAAGGTATGGGCATGGGCATGGGCATGGGCATATGGGCATGGGCATGGGGAGTATAGTCCGACCGAAGCGAAGGAACGAACGAACGATGTGCCCGCCCACTACATCGTAACCTTTACCCATTTAAAAGTTAAATCTAGAAACGTATAGTATTCAATATCTGTTGGAGCCAAACGTTTAGGTAACGTCGAATGTGGTGCATCGTTTTTCGATGCATCGCAAATGTGGCTATGAATCCGTTGAGCTAGCACTGTGCCGCGCCGCGCCGTTCACGATTGCGAATTGGCGATGCGAGATGGTATGCGGTCTATACCTGCACATTTTTGCCTATGAGCCGGCTGCACTGGTATTTGGTGGTATATACTGTAAATAGCTTGTGGCTGCTTGTGACCACGATACACGCGTGCCAACACTGTCCAAATGTAACTAGCGAGAAATATTCTCTGCCACGCGGTTCACAGACTTGTTCACCAGCATAAATACGCAAGAAATACGCGAATTGTGACTACTGAATTTCACCGACTGCAAATTCTCGTTTGTTGTACATTTGTGTGTATAAAATACATACACTCGATGCCATGATTATGTATAATTATTATTTCAAACGCACCAAAATTATAACTTCATGCATGTAGTAATTAAATAAAATTGAATCATGTGTGTGCTATAAAAAATTATTCAAACACAATTGTCAAATGAAAAGAATTTTAATAAATAACGTAACAAAAAGACAGTGCACAGAATACACTTGTGCATTTAAAGTTTGCATAATATATAGTTTTTCTATTCTGATGTCCCATCAGAATGTTTTAGATGGTTTATGGTACATGCATATATAAATCTAGACTAAATTAATTCTAGCATATAGTCGTTCATCATCTCTATCTTATCATATATTATACCTAACTAATATTTTTGTTAATAATTTATGGTCGCCCAACATAGATCTGGTAAAAAATGTGGGACATTGCAAGCGCGGAGCTCCTCAGGGAAATCATCTTTACGAATGAGCGACCTAGAAATTAAAAGATAAAAGAACAATAGACATATAATACCGCAGCTTCATTTTAGGTTGCGCGAATCTTTAATCTTTAAAAAAGTAAATTCATCAGCTTAATTTTTATCAATTATTATACATGTAAATAATAATTGATACATACACGCTCAATTTTTCCAAGATTAATTGACTGAATAAGGTTACAGGTTGAAGCTCTAATTTTTGAGTTGGTTTATTAGATATTTTGTTTAAGATTAATTGATTGTGCTGCACCATTATATTACACGTTCACAGTTTACGATGAATTAGTTTTTGAAAATATGGAAAATCAATGTAATCCCAGTTTGTTTCCGAGAAGCGGCCACCGTATTCGAATAAAGTCAAATATAATTCAGAGATTCAACACAAGGGCCGGGGACTAGTGCAAGCGGCAGAATCAAGTAAAAAGTGATCCTCCATCGATGAGATCGCATTTTAATAGCTGCGTATTGAAAACGGATTTCGTTTTTATCAGCTCGTTCGTAGCTCGTTCATAGCTCGGAAATCCTTTATCTCAACTGCAGTCCCATGCATTTCGTGGCCTCGGCAAAAAGCTGAACGTTTTTTACTCAAATAAACAAGAGGCAGATGCGATCTTAAATGGGCCATCCAGAGAGTCTCATTTTCCGATATTTATCTCGCGATTTGATTGAAAAATCAATGCAAAAGAGCGCGCACAAAAGAGAAAGAGGAAAATAAGTTATCGAGGCTACTAATTGAGAAAAAAAAAAAAAAAAAAAAATCTTGTACTCGAAGCACTATCCTTTTGTCATTAAGTCGATTGTAGAGGATCAAAGGATAATTCGTGACAGGAATAGAATTGGGACTACTGATTAGCAAAGGCCAAGTCTATTCGTATATATATGTATCGGAATCGGTGATTGAGACTGGCCGTCGAGGTGCGACGTCTTCGCGTATAAAGGATTTGTATAGTGTGTCGAGTGAGCGGACGATCGATTGACCACAAAATTGTCGCGGGGAAAATTCAACTATCTCACTCGTGAATTTTGGGGGGACTATAAACCATGGAAGACAATGGCTGCTTCGGTAATAGAATAACGTGGGACCACGGCACGTCCGATAGCGATTCAATTAATGCCGTTATCCAGGGAGATCCTGCATGCGCGGCTTTTGATCGTGGTCCCATTGAGCCACGCTCGTTGGATATTCGATCGGATAGATTGCCGACGCGACGCCTCGATAACCTCGATATAGCCTCGATTCTCAGCGACAATAAAGGTAGTTGCCGTTTAGTTGCAAACCAGTAGAAATGAACGACACTTTGCGATTTAATTATTGACTCTCACTCGCACCACGACCAATGCAGCTACTGCGCTACGCTGCTGGGTACGTGGACTACTTCAAGATACAAGCCAGCTGTTGGGCACCACGCCGGATACCCGTAGAAACACTCTCCTCGCGTGTAATCGGATTTCACCTTCACCACGGTAAGTGCATGGACATCGGCTTCCTCTATTATACACACAGTATTATAAACTTACACAGTGCCACTGTCAGCGTCGCTGCGTCGTTCAAGCTTGTTCTATAGTCTAATTTTAATAAACCACAAAATCCTATATGGTATTGTTGTTCTACTAAAGTAATGACGCCGCATATAAATAATCAGTAGCCAGTCAATGACTCACAGAGTTCACAATTTTCTCTACAATTTACAACAAACGACATTACCTTTTTATTTGCGAATCTGTCTACAATGCGCAGATTTTATCAGATGTATTAAACCAATAAATGGACGTTTTATAAATTTTCATAATACACTTTCGGAATATACTTTTAACTCGAATCACACTCGTCGTTTATTTGTTTCAACGGATAAAAAATGCAAGCATTTAAAACCATTCAAACTAGTAAAAGAACGAAATATATTCTTCATTAGCAGAAGGCACATTTTTCCAGCAAGTATTCTTTGTGCAGACGCTATGGTCGTGAGTGAGCATTGTTTAAATTACGAGTGCATTTGATCTCGAGTTATACTATAGTTCATTTGGCGAGTTTCCAATTACAATTAAACCGATTACTACCGTTCGACGAACACGGTTAACAAAAAGCGCGGCGATATCGCTTTGGATCATCGTACGATGGCGAAATGTGGCTCCACAAATGTGCATTGGACTTTATTATCTGCGTGTGTATCGGAGATGGTACGAGGCGACGCGAAGCAAAGCGACGCGACAGTACATATTATCACAATTTTCACAATACCTACATACAATGCACATTGCATACATGGTTTCAGACTAATTTTGCAGAATGAGGCCGATTATTTGTCTCTTGTTAATACTTTTTTGATTAACACATTTTGTCTTTACGCTTTTTCTCACTTTCGAATTAAGAATGCGACTAATTAATTATATGTTACCGTCGTTATATACACATTTCTTTAGCGCAACACACATATAGCCAAAAAACAATTTGTGAAAAAATTGCTGAAAATCGATTTTTTCACCCTAATAAGATCTCTTTTCTCATCATATGGAACTTGACATATTCAGCCGAAGCATAAAATGTAATAAATTGATTATATTTTCTATGTCATAATAATGTAGCAGCAGAACAAAGATAGAAACACAAGATCCACTTTCCATTTACTTTTCTCCCTATATATACAGAAAACATGATAAAGAACACGTACTATTTATTCGGATTATATTTCATTTTATTAAAATACTCCCGTTGAGTGCTCGTTTTTTACTAGAATAGTTGTCAAAGAGAATCGTAACAATTCTTGAAAAAATCCCTTAACAAAAAAAGGAGGGGGGGAAACAGTGCGGTATTGTTCTCGCATCGTATTGTCGTCGCGTTTACTTGCCTCGTCGAGTTAACATCGTGCAAGTCGGAATGTTATAACTTTTTCCTCTTTTTATTTTTTAAATGGCTCGCAGTACTCACTTTTCCACCACCATCCACTCTTCTACTCTCTTCGGCCGGCTAATTCTAGGTTCGTAAATCTTTTTCTAGGCCGGTGCTTTGTAAGTGCGGTAGTTTTCGCCGGAATCTATAAAGGTAACTTTATTCTTCTCGATAGTCGCCGGAACGAAGGTGATTAAAGTTGCTTTTTTCATTTTTTGACGCTTTAAGTCGAGCAAAGATTAGCTACAGCACACAACAGACTGGCTTCATTTTGCATTATCTCCTCTAAAATTCAACCGCTGCGGGCTGCACTGACTCCAAGCTATATACAATATACCACATTATATCTGTATATGTATAGACAATATACATATATGCGACGCGATGTACGTCCTGGTAATAATTATCAGTAAAATCACAGTCAAATTTTTGAAAATAGCAAATCTCATTTGTTTAAAAAAATTCTGCCATTAATTTGTTTTATTCTTCAAAAAAATAAATTACATTATTTTATATTGTTTAACCTTTAAAAAGCGTATATGCGTGTATGCGTATTATACTCGAATGATTTTGTAGCGGTTAAGAAATAAATTTGCGCCAGATAAAATTAAATCTACTTACATCGTACAGTAATCTTTTAACTTGTCTGTGAAATATTTCTTGCACCATGTAATCCTGCAGAACATTACGTTCAGTTCGTAATGCCATCGCATTGGTTTAGGCCATTCGAACAAAAAGGCTGTCTAAAATATGTGAATTTCTTTATCTCTTGGATAAAGGTTGAAATATACGTGCGGCAAAGTACCGAGGGTATAGCAATAATAGTAGTGCTCGAAAAAACTTTTAAAATAGAAAACGTGCCTCCTGAAATAATGTGTGATACTAAATTTGATAATTATTTACTGTAACTACATACATAATATCTATAAAAAAAGGCGGGGAGTAGTTAGAGAATATTGATCGAGCATTTCTAACTGTGTGAATTTGCGAAGACGTTATCTAAAAGAGCTTTTCTCTTTCTCTACAAGTGATGATTCGATAGATTTACTAACCGCTTTCGCCATTGCCGTCGTCAGTTAGTGCGAGCAGAATACATAACGGGGACATCGCACGCGAATCGTGTATCATTCTAAGTGATTCTAAGTATAGCGTTGGGCAGGTAGTAGGCACGGCTTACAACGTGAATGAATATTCATCGGATAAAATCGCGGAAGAGCGTTTCCGGGGTGTTTCATATCTACCTTCGTAAACGGATGTCCATTTTTTGTGTATTAACGTGCAGGAATTAACTAAAAATAGTACAAGAAAAGAACACAATTCGACTAAAAATGCATATCTCATAATTGATTATAGGTACTGCTATGGATACACCATATGGATTTCTGCAGGATGCCTTTGTCAGTGCGACATTCAGCTTTGTAATCAACGATATTACTATTGGATTTTTCTTCTTCTTGTTAATGCCATCAAAAGCTTTCGGTGTTCGATTGCAGAGTCTCGTCTGGTAAAAGATGGTATTAAAACAAGCGTAATCTGTAACTAAAACTACCACCGTAGATAAAGCGACCATTTATCATAGCCGTTTTATGACGATGGTTATTTGGACTTCTCACTTTTTAATGAAACGAGATCGCTCTATTCTATTCTTCATCACCCTGCTTCTTCCTCTCCTCTCTCCTCGCTCACAACTCTCTATAATTTTACGATATCAGAGAAATATATCTGGAACGAGGAAACTCGTAATTTTAACGCTCTATCGTTGCTTTAAACAACGTTCATGGTGACCGCAGAGATAATCCGATATTATATGTATATATACATATATATGTATATTTTTTAAATTTCATAATATTGAATGTGTAATTTTGCAGCAATAGCAAATATATGTATATACAGGGTGTTTAGCGACCTCTATCATTAATTGAAACTACAAATACTAGAGCAAAAACTAAGTCGAAAA
>CAJFCP010025826.1:95671-107665 GCA_904066005.1 Synergus itoensis | reverse complement strand
TGGCCTGGGACAATGAGTTGCCCAGTTTACAGAGAAATGCCCATATACATGTTATATGTATGTAACAGCAGTTTTACAACGATGCCAATATAATTTTTACCATTTACGATGTATCATTTTTGCGGTTATGTATGAAAATGGTCAAAACGTGCTGAGAAAATATATATATTACTCGTCAATTTTTACCGAACGTTCCCGTGTAGAAATCGCCATATATTATCCCCAATACCTATCGGGCCCTGGTCGGAATAACCTGGTCAGGGCCCGATATGGCTAATTCTACGGCCCAGATCCGAGCCCGATCGGGGTACGCGTTGCAGCGCCCCCTAGTCTTACTTTGTCGAAATTACCTTCGGGGTATGCACTGCAGCGCCCCCTAGTCTCACGTCTCACTTTGTCGAAATTACCGTGTTGTGTCTTCCCGTGCAGAAATTCCCAAACTTGGCCCAGATCGGTGATGGAACGCAGAACGTGATCGGGCCCAGATCTGTCCCGATCGGGCCCAGACTTAGCACGATCGAGCCAGATCTGGGCCCGGTCTGGTTCAGCGTTCCATCACCGATCTGAAATCATCCGATCTGGGCCCGATAGGGGCCACAGCAAAATTTCTACACGGGTAAATGTAATTTTAAGTATTATTTATAACAATACAGAAAGCTCACCGGCACCGATCGGGCTCAGATCTGGTACCGATCGGGTGGCCATATCGGGCGGCCATACCTGGCCCCGGTCGGGCCGTGTGTTACATCAGTTATCGGGCCCAGATCTGGTATCCCGATCTGGGCCCGATTTGGCCAGATCTGAGCCCGATCAGGGCCCTGGCAAAATTTCTACACGGGTTATAACATTTCGGTGTAAGTAAACTTACACTTTACTGTATAGTCTCATGAGAGAAATAATCAATGAATCAATTGCTCATGCTTTTGCGATTAAATAACACTTATAATGAGTTAGAAATAATAATTATACGTATAGATTTTTGACTATAAACTATAATAATATCAAAAATTCAAGTAAGATCTGTGCGACGAAATGCAAAGCAGGTAGCGTGGTTGTGTGACGAGATATTACGTTACTCGATAAACTCAATTTTCCGAAGTAAATGCCCTGAGTAACGTCTTCTTCGTGCGATTAGAATTAGAATATCTGCAAAGGGGAATAATTTAGTCTCGACTGCCATTTTACGGACGCAGCCAGGAATCTCATATCCGTCTCAGACGTTTGATAGTGGGCGAGGAACGTTCACTGCTGTGCAAAATATTATAGCGCCGTGCCATTTCCGTGTTCTGATTGGAAATTGTCACGCCGCAGAACTATCTCTGCTCCATTGCCCGCTCGGATATTAGCCGGAAGTACGGCCGCACCGCTCGAAAGTTTTTGATTGCGTTTCACGTGCACACCCTCATTCGCTTCAACGCGTTAACTCAAAAGCTGCCGTTGCTAGTTCATGTCATTCGGTCGAATCGGCTTTTCGATAAAGCAACTCGATTTAATTAAGCGTTCGTTGTTCCCTCTCTCTCTCTATCATCGTAAGTCTACCGACTCTCATATAGCTGCTGCTGCTGCTGCTGCAATTAAGTCATCTAATATACATAAACGAGTATGTATATTATATATACTACATGATTATACGCAAATATAGAAGAACAAATTGTCAAATATTGAATGTCCATCTTGAAATATTGGAAATTGGGAAGACTGAAGACACTTGAAGACTGCTTCATTATAATATTTATATGTGTGATGCATTCAGTTCAATAAAACCAGTAATATTCATGCAGAGCGAAACACAGAGGAAATGAGCAGTGAACAGTGCGAACATTGTCAATGGTTTAGCTGATCTCATACGCTTTTGATGCATACAACACATATATACAGCACTCTCTAGAGGGTTATGGAACGATTAAGGGTTTATAATCACGATAAATATATCCCGGCCAGATCCCTGGTCACATCGCTACTGTGCGTAGATTAGGAAAGTTAGATTTACAATCATGAGTGGTCACACAGGCCTGTACTTCACTTCACTTCGCTTGGCTAAACTTTACATATCCAGCTAATAATTCAGCCGGGCAGAACAATTATTACATGTTATACCATTGTATCTCGATATGTAAATTCCATCTATAAAGTCTAATTCACCAAACAATTTTAGCCCAATTCGGTGTATACATATTATATGTTTTGTGTTTAATTAATGTACTAGCATGACTTCTCCAAATTTCATACCTACCTATTTCTCCATGCAGTGTTGCTGAAAGTTCATTTAATGCTGGACAGGAAGTATTACTTTCCAAAAACAAAAAAAAAAAAAAACATTAGCAGGCCTGTCAAAGAAGGGATATATATCTACAACCATATTATGCAAATTTAAAATACACTGTGTGGCTACTTGTAAATCACTTATGATATACATATAAATTGTCGAATTAATTAATTATTACGTGAATGACCAGTAGGACAAAATTAGGTATCTATACCGCGATTTATTGTGAAACGTCATACATATATGACTGAAACCCTGACGAGACTCGGCTAATAAGTCTTCCCCTGAGGCGTACGCGCGTATTTCTCAATTAGAATTGCATAACGTCAGATGGAGTAGAGTTCTCTTACTCGCGTAATAGAGGTACTATAGGAGAGTGTCGGAAACGTCGATATTTCCATATCATGCGATACGATTGTTCAACATGTGCTTGTCTAACTTGAGGAAGAACCAACTAACGCGCGACACCAAATCTACTCATACTCTGTTATTGTCATCGAATGTCCAAAATTGCTTTTGGACTGAATTATATGTATATTGTACATGTATAATTGTATATACATACACATGTACTTATTTATTCAGCAGCTTGTAGCCGTTCACTAATACTCGCTGCCCGACTCGATGCAGTTGCTACGTCATGTCGATCTTCGATATTTTACAACTGTGCTATTGACAGTTTCACAGATTAAAAGTTGAATGAAAAAAAGTTTAGATTTTGCTTCTGGCAGTACATAATGAAATACACAATTAAAGAAATCGAACTACACTATGGGTTTAATTTCTCTCATTTTTATGAAAATCTTCGATGTGCAAATCTTTTGCTTATAGGTATAGATCGATTGTAACATTCACGCTTTGTCGCACTGCCAGTTAGCACGCAAATTTGTAAGTCTTGGGGCGACTTTTCGTGTTTGCATGTATGCTGACGACGAGCGTTACTTATCGTTAAGCTGTAGTTCGGTTGGTATCCTACATTCGTGTAGAGGTTTGCGAGAAGCAGGTAGATGATAGGGGAGGCATTAACGCGATTATCATTATCGCGCATCGGTAATAACCAAGGTTTACACCTCACGAGCTGTACTCACGCGATCGGACATTCATTTCCTTTCTTCTCGTTTCTTTTGCATGCCAATTCGCACCTACAAGCGTGCTGGACATTATTCTTTTCGTTTTTTCTTCTGCTGCGCACATATATATATATATACACATGCATATATACTACACAACCACTATAATTATCCTACA
Organism: Synergus itoensis; assembly: GCA_904066005.1. Taxonomy (NCBI): domain Eukaryota; kingdom Metazoa; phylum Arthropoda; class Insecta; order Hymenoptera; family Cynipidae; genus Synergus; species Synergus itoensis. The sequence continues at coordinate 104,151 of CAJFCP010025826.1, read as the reverse complement.
AGAATTTTTATTATCGGAAAAATGGAGTTTAACACAGTCGTATGTTATCATACCATTACCATTATATATAAGAGCCATAAAAATTATTGTATTATTTTAAAAATTGACGCAATAAAAATAACTTGAGCTTCAATATACTTGTGACAAATCGAATGAAAATTTTAATAAAACCGATAATGTGAAATTTTACAGAAAAATTGTGTATTAACATATATATTTAATGCTGAAAATATGACGATTAATTAGTACCCCAGGAAAACTTCCCTCAAAATTCATTTTAAATCTATTTAATGTCTTAAAATTCTGAAAAATCTCTCGACACTCTTCAATCATGTAGTAGTGTTTATGAAAAAGTACATAATAGATTAATATAAAATACACAGAAGTGGTATCCAAAAATTCTTTAAAAATTCACGTGTCAGCACCATATAATATTTACTTCGTGGAAGAATGATTTCACAATTTCAAGTGTATAACTGTGCAGAGTCTGTTTTACTTGAAATGAATTCAGACTTAAACATTTCCACTTGAAGTGAACAAACGACAAATGAATTTTCTATTGATTCGCACAAGGATATAAAAGACTTGGAAAAAATCGTGTTCCATAAATATATACGGTTGAGTTCTTGTAGGTAACGCTCAGTGTCATCTTGTGTAAAACTTGGACTCTATCGTCCGGAGTCTACGGTAAAACCCGTTAGGATCGACAAATACTCGAGCTGGTAGACGATGAACACCAGGCTCGTAATTCACACCCACTCGGTGGCTCTCCCCAGAGTACCAAGTCCGGAATGAAAGCTAACCTTACCCTACAAATACGGCGCGGCCCACCGTGGCCCACCGCGAGCGAACACGAGTTTATCTTCTCAAGTTTCATAAAAACAGTGCTGCAACGCCTGCCGTGTTCTAAATAATCGATGATCGATGGTCTGTTACAGCAAGATAGAAGAATAAACGCTACGTTTCTCGCAACTTCTCTGGGGAATCATTTCAATAGCTTCGAGTGCACCAGAACCGCCTGCTTTACCGCCGTCAGTACCGTCAGTACCTAATAACGTCTAAACTTGACTGGACTCTTGAAAAAAAGTCGATTGGAAGTCAACATGAAAATTGATACGATATCATATCTATAATTGGTTGCTGGATGACAATCTATCGTCACAGAAAAAACAGAGAAGAGGAGTTGCAGGTAATTTTCTACTGGGTAAAGTTGGATTTTTTTGCACTGAAACGGCATATTGAGAAAAATAGATGCTAAGCCGTCTATATGTTAAAAGTTAGTATACAACTAAACTGATACCAGTAAACATAATTGAGGTATTAAACATTAATATATCGTAAATATTAAATCAAACGGTTCAGATTTTACTTTAAACCACATATTATATTATGCTTGTAATCAAAATAAACATTATCATAACACCAGATATTTATACTTTTCCAACTGCTAAAATTGGTGGTACATGCAGATTCTTGGTCAATTTCCACGATTTTTGCATAGATGTTAGGTTTCAGTATACAAAGGATACAATACAAAAAGGAAGTCATCGAAACTTAAGTTCAATCTCTGAACGCATCTGCTAGGTAACGAGTTAAAAACAGAGACGCAATAATTACGTGTATGGATAGATAATTAAAAATTTTTTTTTTAATTATCTATCCATTAATGTCAAATTAGAACTTGATCAATTTTTTCAAGTAGACGGGAACTAAATAATTTAAAATGATCTAACATAATGAAGCTAATAGTGAGCTCATATAATAATATGAAAACTTTTTGACGTTAAACATCAGTCGTCTAAGAACTTTGCTAACGTTATTAACAACCCAAGAATTCCGAGAATTCTACAACGGATAGAAGCAAATAACGTACGGAGCGTACAGGCGCAGGAATAAATTGGCGGTTCCACGGGGCCTCGGGGAACCAACTGACGAAAATATAGCGGCGGGCCGCAAACTACGAATTGTTAGTTACTGCTCTCAACGTAAAACATACGGAACCCATGGGGCAAATTCACCGAATCCCTATTCTACGGTCGTGTGCGACTAACCATCGCGTAAAAAATCCATTCGCAAATCGTTTCCCTAAATGTACTTTTGAGAATGGCTTATTATTACACTACTACCGCTGTTTATTGACGCTATTTTTTTATTACCTAAATTATCACCTTTAAATGTTCTACCTTTTTACATTCTCATCAGAGAAGGTATTAGATTTATGTAAAATTTGACCCCCCAGTTTTTGTCAAATGTCCACGTTTTAGGACCCCCTGAACCCGAAAAACATGTTTCTACGAATGTGTCTGTCTGTCTGTCTGTAGTTTTTAGTTTGTGAGCACGATAACTTTCGAAAGAATTTACCGATTGGATTGGCCTTTGGTATACTCTTTTAGTGTCCTAAAATGAAGGTCAAGTTCGTTGGCCAGCCATTTTGGATAAAAATTCAAAAAGTTGGAGCATTTTGAAAATTTTTGAAACCACTTTTTTTTAATTTACAAATTTTATGCACAGATGTTCGTAGTACTCAAAAAGTCGAACAATTTTTCCTAATGATTTTTTTGGATAAAAAAAAAACGAAAGACATAACATTTTGAAAATCCAAAAAAATGAAAGAAAACTTAAATTAGAAACCAAACAACGCACGATATGAAAAAAAGTATCAAGATGAAAAATGTTTATTTTTGAACGCCCTATAGGATCGGAATAACAACCTTTTGAATTACTTAAAAAATCGAAAATTCAAATTTCGAGCCAAATAACGCGAGATACAAAGAAAATGATGAGAAACATAATTATTGGTCTTAAAAAGATCTACAAGTTCTCTTTTGGCCATTTTTTAATAGGATGAATAGTTTTCCTTTTAATCGTGAAAAATACTTTTAAAAATTTGTATCAAATATTTTTTCATTATACGTTTTAATTGTGATAAATATAGGTATAAACAGAGCCGAGAGCGAAGCGCGAGGTTAGGGGGAGAGTTAAATAAAATATCGAGCGCGAAGCGCGAGTGCCCCGATAAGAATGTGTTCCTTAAGTTCGATAGAACCTTAAGTAAATTAGTTGTCTTCTTCATGTATAAATAAAGTAATTAAAACAAAAGTATACAGCAGTAATAAAGATTGCCAGCGCGCGAAGCGCGCAATGCAGAGCGCGAAGCGCGACGTGTGATGAGAATGTGCCCGCGAAGCGGGCAGATTTTTTCTTAAATAAACGTGGGCACAAGGTATTTATATTATGTAAGTTCACTCTGATGAGTTAATTTTTCAGCACTTATGCATTCAATTGATTTTCTTCATTCATCATGTAAAAGTTATTGACTTGAGAAAATATTGCATCCTAAATTATATTTGCTCATTTTCCTGCAGAATTTACAGAATTTCCATATAAGAGTAAAAATTGTTGAAGCGCAGAGTTTTTTCCACAACCTTTTTTTACTCTGTTTCGTACGTCACGTCCATACACATTTACAAAGAGTTGACCCTTTTAGAGTTTCGTGGCGCAAAAATGGTAGAGTGTACGTTATAGATATATAAAATATGTATAGATATACTATGTTGAAACAATATTGACGTAAAAGCTATTATTTTTTGACCATAAAATATTGCCAAGTCAGGTTGGTAGGGTATATGTTTGAAAATTCAGATTTAAAAAACTTTAGACGATCATAATTGCAATATTCCCTTATCAAATATTGCGTAAAATCTACGTGAAACAACTTTCACCCTCTAGTATATTGAGTTAGGTACCTCAGTAAAATTTACGTGCATGTATTTTGCTGTATTTCGCAATATTTTCGATTCAACTCTATTCAATTCCATTAACTTGTGTTATTGAATTGGATATGGCAATTGGATGAAACTCTCTCTCTCTCTGATATTCTGATGTGATGTATGAAATTGTTTGCAGCTAGGTCGAATAAAAACTTTTTTGTACGATAACCAGTGGTAGAGGGACTCCGTGATGAATCGAACGAGTCCCTAATTCAAGGCAGTATTATTTCGGTGAGACGCGACGCGGCGGCGAGCATCGACCGCTTTGCCTCGCCTCGCCTCGTCGTTCCCATTTGCTTTCGATTTACATCCAAACGCAGCAGACAGTGCCACTGGCACGAACGTTACAATTTGACGCCGAAGAAAACGATATAAACTCTGCAAACTCTCTATAAAGACACTATATTTCCAACACCCGCTCAAATGCTACTTGTCTGTCAAATAGCGATGCACATTATACATATATCATGTATGTATTGCACCCAGATTGAAACGTAGATCAAACATGCTCTCACTGCTTTTTTGGCTATTGCTATTTTTATTTAGTCGAGTCTAACTTATTTGCGTTGTTAACTGTATTGCTTTTGAAGAGCAAAATAAGTTTGGCCTTTGTATTAGTATCTCAGCCAAATGACATAATTGCGTCAGAGAAGCTGGGATTTGTGTACGTATTTATTCATGTCAAGCTATAGTGACTCGGTTATCTCTACTTTAACAGCTGACCGTACCAGTGATTTCGGCACTAGTCTGGTTTTAAGATAACTAGTACCTATTGTAATATAGAGATGCCACGATTAACCACTACACTGATTCACGAAATACACGAGTCTTTTCGAGATACAACCATTTTACCAGATAAAAATCTTAACAGTGAATAAAAATGAAAATGAAATTAACTTGAGTGGATGTATTATGTATCTATACGACTAGCAATTGAAACAATATTATACGTATAATAATAAAAGTATTATTATTGACTTTTTAGTTATGCGAATAAATTGTTATGGTTGATGTATATAAATATCGTTTAAGGGAGCTGCAACGACTTCACTCAAGTCTTGACTTGTTCGAATAAGGTCATCCTTGGATTGCGCTGTTTCTTGAAAATATCCGAGTCTATCACACGCTGTACCTAATCTGATATCTCAGGGTTACAAGAAATAATAAATAATTGAAGTGATAATTATAATAATTTTGCCAGGGTTTTTCCCAGGAAAAATATAATCCTGCAGTGGTGGTTAATATGAAACTTAAATTATTATATCTATGTTTAATGCGTATACATATTCAGTCATGCATTTATGTTTAAATTTAGACATGCATTCTGAAAATTAGAGTTTGTTAAATGTTTAAAACGACAGCTCATGAAACGACAGTTTCGTGTGTTACATCACCTCGTTTCTGACCTCAGAATGAATACACGCGTTTCGAACGCGAGTCGGTGATCATACGCTCTATTTAGGTTTGCCAAGTATGTATGTAATATATTGCAGATGCATGGTTTAAAGGAAGATATTACTTTTTGAAGCAACTATGAATTATTATTAAGAAGTTTCTTTCTGTAAACCTAGTTGACTGATAGTGAAAACAAGACTTCCGCTAAGCGTTCGCGATCAAGTTAGAAGGCACGAAATAAAGATCGTCCCTAAGTAAGCTAACGTGAAACAAGGTCCACAGTCGTAAAGTATTATGTAGGATAAGGAAGTCTTGGCGCGAGTCCCACGATCGATGACGATGCGGTGTCTGGAAAGTTTATCTAACCGAGAGCTTAGCGTGGCTGCTATGCATTGAACTTCCGTTTTGTAAATAAACTTGGTCACTATTTTCCGTTACCACATGTTCAGTTCAATCTAACATGTTTATTGTTCACTAGACCTATTTAATGGACCAGCATTCGCAATATTTGTCTTGTTCTAAAGAATAATACTTAAACCTGAACATATGAATAATTGTAGACATTGAATAACTTTGGTTAAATCAAGCAAACCATGTCGAACTTTTCTAAAATTTTGGGTAACACAATTCTATTACCAACAATAATAATGACAAATTGATCAATATATGAAAACTATGGCCAGTAACTGTGGCCTAGTACATGAGTTGTCTAGAACTCATCGGTAAATAAAAGACCAAAACCTGACCCGACATTTTCACGTTCGAGTCCAGCTGTTTGTAATCGATGTCTTGACCCGAAAATTTTGGTCTGAGTTTACCGGCTGTGCGAAAACCACTCAAGTACTGTGGGATTGGCAGCTACGTAGTAGAGTTCTGTGCTAGTTGCAACGCGGCTGCACAAAAGTGTTGTCTCTTATTTATGGCAAAACCTTCTTCTTTAAGAGAGTCCATGAGTTTGAAAATCAAAAGGGGATATTATTTAGCACAGAACACATATACAGTCTGTTCAACAAGAACGGGTACGCGATTTCTTCTACAGTTTAAGCTTAATCAACTGAATTCTTTTTGGGCGTTTCGAGCACTACGTCGCAATATTCATTTCGTCTCAGTTTAACGCGAACCGTCGTGCCGAGTAGATTTCCTTCTCTGTCAAGAATGGAAAGCTGAAAATGGCATCGAGACGATGGACTGGCCATCATACTCTCCAGATGCCAACCCGACTGAAAACGTTTGGGGTTACATCAAGGAGAGACTTGCAGGAAAACGTGTCTTCACATTGACACAGCTATCTCGTAAGATCATGGAGATCTGGCGCTCTTTACCTGCAGAGTATGCTCAAAATCTGGTGGCAAGCATGCCGAAAAGATGCTATTATAGATAATATTATAGCTATTATAGATAACAACGGGGACTGGTGACCGCTTATTAGATAAGTGCGACGTAGTGCTTGAAACGTACTTTCAGGCCCAAAAAGAATTCAGTTAATTAAGCTTAAACTGTAGAAGAAATCGCGTACCCGTTCTTGTTGAACAGACTGTATATGTGTTCTGTGCTTATACTTATGGCTGTGTATGCGTTAGCTCCATATGTAACCCTGTTGCGTTCTAGTCATAGGTACCGCAGAACGACCAGGCAACCTAGCCGTAATTTCCACAGTCCCGCACAGATTGAAGATTTTCGTATCGACAAGAGTTGGACGATTGTCAAGCAATTATTAAAGCAGTTTTTATCATTGTGAATCACAAAACTGAATGACAAATTATGATGTAATATTTTATGTCCTGAAAAATTGCACGAGCTTCACACTTTCCTTACTTCTAGTTAATTTCAAGATATTTTGGAACGAGACCCAATGAAGTACCGAAAAAATTCCCACGAAAAAAAAAAAAAAAAAAAAATTAATAATTTTCTCATCATCAGCATACGTAAGGAAAATGATTGTGCTCCTCGAATTGAATCGATAATAGTTAATTTTAAAACAGCATAATTTCTTGCCAATCGGATCCGAGGTACGCATTCTAGTTTAACATTTTATTTCGAATGCTAACTGTCGTGCACGCGCGATATCCCGGTTATACCGACAACTAGTGGTTCGCGAACAAAATAAAGCGGGGTTGAAATCTCCGTTAAAAAGCATAATTGTTTCGTGTAGTAGATCCCCCCGTGGCGATAAATCTCGGGAAAATACTGGTTGAAGTGACCTCTCGCGTAATGTATATAACGCTTCCTACCACCCTGTAGGGTCACGTACACACCCGATATTGCATTGTGCCAATACCCCTCGCGTCCTCCCGCTTCCATCTCTGCCACTAGCTTTATCTCTCATTGTTTCCTACATCGAAACACCATGTATACCGATCCTGTCGAAGTAATAAGGTTTTGGTATCGTGGTTGTGGTAATGATCTTTTGTATCCATCCATCCATCCTTTTTTAACATTTTGTTTTCTTCTTTTCTTTAAATCCAAATTACTGAAATTACCATCAGTCAGTTAACTTAGTTTCACAGTTTGTTTATTATGCATTGCTTGCACTTGAATCTGTCCAAAATCTAAAGAATAACACGTTGAAAGGCAGGACATATGTATGAATTGTGACTTTTCGTTCAGAACAGTGCAATGGTTCAATTCGTGAAATGGGAATACTGAATCATGGCAGATGTTATAAAGTAACCTAAACAATTTATTATTTTATTATGATATTGAACGATCACGTTATTATTTTTGTATTACATCTATTTTCCCAATTAGACGAATTATAATATAATAAGAACTCGGGTAAAGATGAAATGAGAGGTGTAGGAGTTGTGTTGGTGAGAATAATATATGAACATTCATAAAAGTCATAAATAATGCACAGTGAAATTCCACTATCCAAAAGGTTGCGTTGCGTATGTGCGTCGTAACACCAGCTAGTGGTGGACTTTGACATTTTGTAAAATTATGGCGTGCGCGAAATCGAGTTTTGTTGCCTGCCTATAAAAAAAACCTTGACAATTATTTTAAAATTATATTGGGATTGAACATGGGTGATATGGTGGGGGCGCACAGGCAATATAGCTGACGTTGATGTACACTTTAACATTGAGTAGATAGAAGATTTTGCGATATCTAATCCAAAATGATTATAGAACTACAAAATATTTGTGAATATGCTGGTACTAATCCTTCTCAAAGAAACTTCATCGAAGGAGAGCGAGCTTTTCATGCGGGATTCATTGTTAAGTGTGGAAAATTAAGTAATAGTGCTAGTAACCTCAAAATTCAACTCACCTGGAAAATAGTAATCTTCTTTTTTGAAATGCAAAGAGCAGACTC
>CAJFCP010025826.1:50734-80671 GCA_904066005.1 Synergus itoensis | reverse complement strand
TAAAAAATCGTAAAACATAAACAAACAGATGTAAGTTGAATAAAAATAGAATTCCTTCTTTTTGAAGTTGGGAAATAGTAAAAAACGCAAAATATAAGAAGTGCACTTTCAGATTTAATATGGAATGCTAAAGAAAAGCTATGAATATTTTAAGTTGAATTCTGTAGAATCTTGTATTAAAACTATTAAAAGATACGTCTAACATTTATGTGCATAAAAGTTAAACACTATAATATGTTTTAAACGATTTCGTAAACTATTTATTTAGAAAATTAGACTTCTGAACCTGTAAACTTCACGAACTTATTAGAATAAGCGCTTTTTAGTTAGTTGATCAAGGGAAAGGAGAAGATAATGATAACGTTGTTGATAAGTTTGATGAGTTAGTTTGAGTTTTTTGTGCAGTTAAACTGAGTTTGACATATAATTTGATAGATCAGATTAACTTAGCTTAATTCAAGGTTTTGCGATCCCTGGTAATAGGGATAACAAAAAGTAAAATAATAGTCTGTACGTCTCATGCAACTCTATGGATGCAGATTTAGTAGGTAGATTATTATTATTATTATTATTATTATTATTATTATTATTATTATTTAAATTATGTAGGTTGAAAACTAAAGTTGTTCATGGTTAAACAATAAGTGTGAGTCGTGAGAGTGCATTTTAAATTAAAGTATCGATCCGCGCATCCTTTTTCCATTGTTTCTGCTTGACAAAGCAGGGATTATTGAACTGCGTGGTAATTTAAATGTCATTCGTCCAGATACATATAATCCAATATTTCAATATATATGTTTTTTATTTGAATATTTGCCGACTATTCATAAGATGTAGGAAAGAGATTCGAAAATAGATCGTTGTAGAGAGAAAAGAAGGGAGGAAGAGAATTAAGTAAAGAGGGGTGACTGAGGGTTGCGACGAGATGAAGAGAGCAAAAGAAAATGAGAGAGAGATAGGGAGAGAGAGAGACCTGCGCGTTTTCGCGTCCGATTGGTGAAGCGAATCAGTCTCAGGGCGCCCATGCCTGTGCTTTCCATCGTGTTTGCAATTTCGCGAATTTATCTTAGTAACATCTTCAATATTTAAACTTTGTAAATCGTTATTTATACAAGTCATACGTAAAAAGTGATGTGAAAATACAGAATTTGACGAGATCAAATCTTGTTATCTCCTTTGTATAAAAAATGACACATCAGAAAGTTTTCACCCAATACAGTAAATGAGACTATGGTGCCTGCTGCAATTGAATAGAAAGAATACTCATCAGGTAGACGTTATTGATACTCTTTTGTTACATAAATAATCCCTTTTAATTTAGATCATTTAAATAAGCAGTGACATGTTAAGTTATGTGCAGTTGTGCACTCTTTAATGAGTGAAGAATATAAAGAATATAAAACAATTTTTGGATAAAATTGATAATTCATGTGTTATGAAAACGGAAGAATGTTAAATGAAATTCTTTGCTTAAACTGTAAAATTAAATAACATGTTTATATATTCATGGATTGTGAATATATAAATGTCGAGTAATCAAACCTCGAGGACTAAATTTCAAACGGAATCAGGAAAGTGCTTCTGAAAGATTAATTCTATCATTATGTTGACGGCACCAGGCACAGCACGACCTTACCTAGCGCAGTGTTGAATTCTTAGTTCCAGTTTAAATCTGCAATTAGCTCGTTCACAATCCTTTGCATTGGTGGTGCATTCACACAGGTGAGTGCTTGAAAACTTTATAATATTAGCAAAACATCAGAAGATTAAGTAATCAAATATTAATTGCATAATGTTTATTCTTTGTATCTGGATGAAATACCTTGTTAATAAATAAGGTATTTACCGTAAATAAATTATTGTGAATACATTTCTGTATAATATAACAATTAATGACTGTAGAGGAATTACATAATAATTATTATCTGCCGTAATTTTTTAAGAGGTCCTAATAGAAGCAAGTAATTCGCCATAGGTATTTCCATAAATTTGTTTCGATTCATTGGGAGAATACCAAGAACTGCAAATTGGATGAAAAGCGAACTGATAAGACTTTGTAATTATGACATTTAACGTAGCAATTATGGAAATGGTTAAGTATCTCTGTGGACGTGTTTCCGCATGGGTATATGGTTAAGTTTCAGCAGTAGTGGTAATGGGGTGGTGGTAGTGGGTAGCAGTAGAAGTAGCAGTGGCTGTAGAAGTATATAGAATAGCACGGTATCTTGGCAAACGAACTTACTCTCGGGTTTCTATGTAAATGCATCTACGACTACGTGATGGCATTGGGACTCGATCGCTCGGACGTGTCCTAAATCGAATGTTCCTCTCGACGATATCCGCTTTCCACCAAGCTTCATGCATAAATACTAAGTGCTTGCACTCTTATTTTTATGAAACAAATACATACTTGATCGTTCTGATTTCTCACCTCAGTGTCTCCAGATCGTGGGATTTTTCAGCCCCCACCACACGACCCACGAGCTCATGCTTTCTCCCTCTAGCAATAGTCTCGAAGCTATTGATAGAAAGAGAAAGCATGAGCTCGTGGGTCGTATAGTGGGGGCCGAAAAATCCCACGATCTGGAGATATATATATATATATATATTACATTTCATTACATCTTGTATATCAAAAGAAAAACTCACCATAATTGCATTCACGTAGAATTTTTATTATAATTTACTATGATATGGTTAGATTTTCATTCCACGAATGTTTTATTACACATTTTTTTAGTAAAAGTGTCGTAAAATTACAAAAATTTCAAACAGCGTAGGTCTCGGTATATGCATACACTTTTTCATAAAATATAAACAAACAGAAAGTGTTGTTCAAATTGCACAAGTGAAATGAATAAGTAAACAAGTAAATAATATATTTAATACAAAAATATATATTATGTACCAGTGTAACATGTACGTAAAAGTTGTGTAATATTAATAAAACACTCTTTTGACTAAAGTTGTTCTCTTAATTGCTACCAGATATTTACCGTACTTGAGCAGTACATATACAGCCGCATCTTCACAACTTCTCTCACGACTCATTAAACTCTTGCATGTTTCTTTCATCTTCCAGTTCTAGCTAAAATCTTTAAAACGGACATCCTAATTTGAAAATGTACCTAGTCCCAACGTTAGTTTGAATTTCTTAGCCTCGTTAAAAACAATCTCTTGAATACTTGAGAATTTCTTAACTACAGCTTCTTTTTTTATATCTGATGTATAATAACTTTCCTCCCTCTAAATTCTTACATCATTGAAATGAGAGTTTAGACTTATAGGATTAATAAATGTAGAAATTCTAGCTCAAATCACTATATTGGTTTGATTAAATTGATATATTTCTGTGCCACACATATATTATATTATACCTACATATTATGAATCTCTTGTTCAAAGAATCACATATAATATGTATATACATATAAATGCAAAAGATTTTTGTTTAGATTATTTTTCGTTATTTGATGCGCAGCAAGTAGAGCTTCTCGTGAAAAGTAAAATCGTCGTCAAAGATTTGCATGCTTAATTCACAATTGTTAGTTTATTTGCATTTGGCTCATCGATTCATAGAAAAACACTGTGTCAACCAGGCTATACCCATTTCGTGCTATCCTATTCGTGCATCGCAACCTCTCTCCAAATAGGATACGAGTTCCATAGGATATTCGCCTTGGTAGGCGTGGTACTCGATCACATGTTAATTCACGATGTGCGTTAGTCCTTGCCAGTAATTCCAGCTTTCTCAGTGCCCTAAAGCAAAGGATACAATAGAAGTGCCCTATCACTTCAATATGAAAGCCGCAAACGTCCACCAATGTAGTCTATTCTATGAATATATCAATACAGGCTTTGACTAAACGACGTTGTTTGATCCTCCCATTTAGCTGCAGTTGATGTATCCAATATTTTTAACGACTATTACCGAATTCTGTGTGCAATCTCGTTGATACATTCTACGAAAATAGTATTGTTATTGTTTTGTTCCCATATTGTCATATTACTTAAAAAATATTCTATGTGATTTGAAAGATTTCTAAAGATTTCCAGAGATTTTCCATGGTTTCGATGGATATATATATATATATATATATGTATGTAATATGTATGTATACTTGTACTCCATCCATATTCGTCATTATTCGACTCATTTGACATGTGTTGTACACGTACGCACAGTATTTGTAACTACCGTAGTACGCAGGTGTTCGTCAAGCGTGTTGTGCAGAACCCGACATTCACCGACGAAGTAATGCGTCATTAACGGAACTGTTCTTGACGTGAAAGCAATATACTCGTAATAACGCGTTACACGTTGCAGTATAATGCACGAGCACTTATAATCACTTAACTTAGTGAAGGACCCTTTTAAAATTGTTAATATAGAAACATTTAACTGGTGATTACAAAGATGAGACCTGTAGCTTAATCACACAATTTCATGAAATGTAATCAGGGTAAACATCTGTATGGATTTATCCCGACGTGTCCCCTTTTTTGTCTATGCGACTTTTATGACTTTTCTTTTATGCTTTCTCCGAATCTTTGCATAAAACACATATTTTAGTTCTTGATTTCGTTGAAAATAAATAATCTATTTCATACTATGTTTATGTTGTTTTTAATAGATTTAATTTAATTTCAGACAATTTTAATAATTTGTGTACCTTAACGGTTAGTGACTTTTCTACAAATTTGCAATCACTTTATTAATATGCATATACATATAAACAAACTTTTACGAAATGTAATCTATGCTTATAAAAATACTAAAGCAAGTTCTGTATAAAAAATAACAAAATTTCAATACTTAGTGTCGTCCTACATTGTCCTCCTTTTTGTTGTCCTACTTTTCGAAAATTAATTATAGTCTCCTTAAAAGTAAGAAAGCATATTACAAGTAGAAAGTTAGAGTTTACTATCGAGTTTATATTGAATAATTTAACAAGAATATTATAACAAATGTAAATTTTTCTGTTTCAAAAATTAAAAATTTTGGTTGTTATCTTGTGAGAAAAGCGATCGCACACAATTTTACAGGAAAACTTGAAAATTGAAGATTTGTTGCTCTACTCTCGTACGGTCTGGAGACACGACAGTTTGCCTGTATGCCACAAGGAAAAAAACGAAGGAGAAAAGAATACCAGCCGCATGACACTCGGTATGCGTCGTCTGCCTGAAGAGACAGACTTTGAACGAAAGCAGTGCACAGTCGAGGAAAGCAAAATCCATTGAAATCCATTCCGCGACTCCGTCCTGCATTGGAAACAGCTTACATTTTTGTACTTGACTGCGAGCGAGGTATTGAACTTTAAAGCGACACCTCGGCGTAAGCTCGATACTTTATATCGATCGAAGAAGAAGCATTTTAGGAAATCCGACTTTTGCGGCCTCGAGCTAAACATATATACGTATACAGTATTTACACAAACCCACAAACACATGGACGACACGCGAAAATAATTCTTATCTTTCCTGGTTGTGGAAGAATTCATGGACTGTGCAGTTGGCTGGTGAATCTATACTCTTAAGCTCAATCGACAGATCTTGAGTGAGATTGTTGGTATTGCCGAAATATCTTGATTTTCTTGCCAGATCACTTGTCACTAAGGTATTCTGGTATCGTTCGAGTTCTTTACTCCGACGCTCTCAACACTCTCAACTATCCAATGCAATTCTTCCTTATATGCAATTCTTCTAGAACTTAATGAAATTTTTAACGTTGTTGCTGGATATCAAGTCGAAATTAAATTGTTACGCAGTGAAAATCGTAGGTGCTCCTTATACTTTGTGGACTTTATTTTTTTTTTTCGAATGCATCATCGGTTTACAATTTCTTGTTCAATTTTCAAAGTTATAGAAAAAGTTTTTACATGAGACTTCAAGCACTACATAATAATAATCAAGTTTAACTGCACTGGAAATAGACAATTCACCTTGAATAATTATATATGTATATCTTATGATTAAATCATGCCTGGGAGCATTTTAACGATTTGCCTTCTCCATTTTTGTATAAGCTTGGAATATGCATCGTAATTGGATTGTGTGCTCTTGGTGGAAAGTGGAAAGCTTGCGACGACGATTCGTGCCTCTGAAATAACAACCAGTTCGTAATGCAAAGTAAATACGAAGGACAATGCGTGTCGCAACTCACAATTGTGTCATAACGAGTCCGGCGGTATTCTGAGCGTTACTTGCATCCCTCACACTCTTGCCCCTTTTATAAGCACGGCCTATATGTTTATTTATGCGCGACATCAAATAGTAATAAATTTAAATTAAATTAAATATTTACATGTTTTTCATTAATAATTGAGCACGCACGACGCTCGAGATAATTTATTGAAAAACGCTTCATGATTTCTGGTATTTTCATGCATTGCGTATAGGTAATTCTTTTGTTGGACAAAAATTTTTCGTTGATAAGAACTTTTAAATACAAAAATTCTAAAGAAGTAGTCCAATTCAGCCATTCAAGTGGTGGTTTGTATAACTATATCTGCTATACTTGGAAGCAAAGTGTTGAACTGAATCGTCCAGCTACAGATGTTCTTATTCCTGCCAAATGAAACTTCACTTTAATATCGGAGATTTTCAAAATTAATACATATATCCAATAATTAACATTATGTATTACCCCAGATGTTATCAGTGTTTAAGTCTCGGCTTTTATTTTTAACATCTATGTGATGGTCAATTTGAAACTAGATTTTCCCGCATACTTATAAAAATAAAAATAAATTCGTTTGTTCAAACAGGTTAAAGGTAAATTTTCAATGAGGAAGTCGTACTTGAAAAGTAGGCTGACGAATTACCTTCCTTTTGACTGAGCAACATGACATATACCGAATGCATAGTCGATTAAGCATTCCAGTTTAAAAGAAAATTAAATATTAGCAAAGCTCGCGAGAGACATACAGTAATTATAAGACTATACTTTGAGTTTACTTTATAGACATCATATATTCAAAAGCTCTCAGAAATACGAAAGGCTGAACTTGCACAAATGGTTATCTCGGTACTTTCGCCCACCAAATTCCCGGTTTTTTCCCCCAATTTCAAATTTTTAATCTTTTAATTTGAAATCTTTGGAACCTTTTGAAATGTCTTGAAATCATTTGAATAAAATTCCACGAAATGTTTTGCAACACCTAAAAATCTCTTGAAATCCCTTAAAATTCATTAAAAGTATTTTTGGATATCTTAAAATTACTAGAAAATCTTTTGGTATTCTCTAGAAATTCGAAAATCTCTTGAGACCTCATAAAATTCCGTTAAAAATTTTTCCAAATCCCTTAGAATTCTTTTAAAAAAATGACTAATAAAACATAAGATATAGATTATTATCTACTACGTTACATTGTTATTTTTTGTGTATAAAGTATTTTAATACTTGAAATAATGGAAATTATATGTTAGTTAAAATAGCTAGAAGATGCAGGCATTTACAATCGCTTCCCACCTAATAGGTACTTTTAAGCATCTTCTTTTGGAAACACGTTTGCAATGATCTTTTCTGGTCTGCCACCATCGAAACGTGGCGTCGACTTCCGTACGATACGGAGTAAATTAATGCGAAAGATTGTGAACGTACAGGTATAATGAGCAAAGAGAGAAAGAAGAAAAGAAAAGAGAGAAAAGAGAGTTGCACGAATCCGAATATTTTCTACATTAGCGACCATCGTCACAGCTAACGAGTGTACTTAATTTTCAGTCCCGGAAGCTGGCGCTGACACAAGATTAAAAATGTTTATACCAAGGTAGCCTTGATACATATACTTTTCTTTTATTCTTTCATTTTGCAAAGATGTGAGCACGTGCATCTGGGCTGACGTAAAAAGTCGACAATTTTATTTCCGGCTGTTGATCACTTTTGGACACCGCTGCAGCTGAATTTCTATATGTAGGTATATTTTATCTATACTGAATATATATATATCCTATTATGCATAATTTAAATCTGCAAATGTACATATTGTACAGCTATTAAATCAAATTCCGCAATTTAAATTTAGTTATTACTACTACAGCGCGATTATAACTACACATACAGAAAATTGATGTAAAACCAATAAGTTCGCACACGTATTCGTTATAACTCATTGCTCAATGACAAGATCAATTTACTCATCACTGCTTTATTTCCACACTCCAATTTTAAACAAAAATCTCTGCACCAACATGTCAGTATCTGGACGAGTTTAAACGGAATAATTTTTTGAGGATTGTTGTAATTAATGGGAGAATAGAATCGAGTAGGATATATGTTAGGATTTAAGAAAAGATAACACTTTATTGCGAAGATGAATATAATTACTGCGGAGTTAGGAGTGACGAGCTACATAAAAACTGTATCTTTACGTGTACCCAACGGCTTGTTATGACAGAACTGCTAAACTAAGGGCTTTAGGCCCTTATCCTATTTCAACAAGGATAATTTTCTAGATGTCATATAATAAAGGAAATAATTAAGAGACGATAAAGGCATAATAATATAAATTGGAGAAGAATCACGGATAAGTTTTCTTTTTGCAGGTGTCGTGAGTTTGCAAATCCGTACAGAAAAAAGTATGCGTTATTTTGTTTTAGAGGTAGTGATGCGAAACAGGCGTAATACACAATAGTGATTATTGGCACGAAACCGGAAATATTTGCGTTCGCGAGTATGCACGTGGAAGCTCGATTGCGATCGTAAATAACGACGGTCTTTATCGACGTTTCGCCGCTGTTACATGTGATGTATGCGCGAAGAGCAGAACACTAGCCTGCAGTTAGCCTTCGGGCCGGGAGTAAAAGGGATTTACGCGTCGATCACACAGGGACACCGGTGGTAACTATTTGATGTGTATGTGCCTAATTCCTATATGTATATGTATATAGCATTATTATGCGGCATTACTAGCGTATTAACGTATTATAACATAGACGTCGCGGTTTCATTAACACGCGTGTCATGTACGACGCACAATACTTGATACAGAGAGAGTATGATTTTATATAATTAGTCGCAATCGCAAATTATAAGTATGTATATGAAGTATTCCTGCGTGCAGATTACACACATTAATTATTTACATAATTAAATATGATTGATTAACTTTTTAATTATTGTTGTATACATAGAAGAAAAAAGTCTATGTTTTTGTTACAGCTTGTTTTTAGTACACGTCAGTTTAAGTCAGTTTATAGACTTAATGCTAAATTTAAACCCATCTTTAGCTTTAAAACAAGACCATAAAAAATGAAAGGACTTGTTTTGAGATTATAGATGGGTTTAAATCTAGCGTTAAGTCTGAGGACGGACTTAAATTAAGTTGTGACAAAAGTTTGCATGTCAACTGCTAGCTGATTTAGTTAAACCATATAGAAGCTTTAGAGATTGATACATTTCGTATTTTTTCATTGCTCACCCAAGAATATCCAAGGTAGATACCTTTTACGTGCCCTGCACCAAAAGCGTCAAAACTCGTTATTTTCATTTTTAGAATCTGGTCTGGCGATTGTTTCGCTGTTAAGAAACCCATCTAAAGTCACGTATGATTTTCCCGTTTGTAAACAGAGCCAGCACACATATAATAAGAGTTTAATCGCCACACCGTTCCGACGCGACGTCGGAAGGATATTTATGAAGCGCACCGTAACTTTAGGAAGTTAGCTAAGTACGTCGTACGTTTTTTGCACCATCTGCGAGTTTCAGCTTTCACGGGCATGCACTTTCCCACGATATCTACCTAAATGTGAAATTGCGATCATGCGCCACTTCGGACTGCTGTCGTCTAATAGCCATCTGAAGAACGTGTGTAACGTACCTACGTTACGCCATCTGCGTTACATCTATTTTCTAAAGATCAGGTTCTGTCAAGAGGTCATGTTAACACAATTAGTATTCTGACAACTGTTTCAGTCCGGCGTCAAAATAACTCAAAATCCTGCCGAAGACACAAGCGAATTCAAAATAATTCAAAGGAATAAAAAGACTTTTACATGAAATCAAAAGAACTCAAAAGAAATACAGTGAAATCAAACTAAGTGAAGAGTAATCCAGAGAGATCAACAGAATCCAAGTGAATTCAACAAAATTTGACAAAATTTTTAAGAATTAAGGAGAATTTAGGATTTAGATCCAATAAAGAGAAAAAGAATTTTTCGGCTCAAGTGCAATGACCTGGCTTTTTGTTGCTTAAAAAAATTTGTTTATAACTTTTTATTCAGAGGTTATATAATCAATACAGGGAAATTAATTGAATATCATAAAAGAATATTGACCTAATTTTTACTTTTGCCTTGTCAGGGTTCATTCACGCTCGACCCAAAATATTCTGTGTCCCTTCATTATATGGCCCCTCGATTAATAATAATTTTAAGTAATTGGAAAAAATTATTTAACCGAGTTAAAAGAAATATTACCGAAAGTACGAAATTTCTGAAAATCAAAAACAGGTTGTTTTTGAAAACGTTTCGTTTGCATTATAGGATAAAATGTTTAATTTGATAGAATTAAAGATTCTTTTCCTATTAAAAAAATCCTCGTGTTATTTTCGGATGAGAAAAACACGAGGAATTCCACGAGGATTTTCAAATTTCTCGAGGAAATCCTACAGTCAGAGAATTAATTGTCGCAGAATTTCTCGAGGAATTTGAAAATCCTCGTGGATTTTCTTGTATTTTCCTCATCCGAAAATAACACGAGGATTTTTCTATCTAATTGCGACACCTTAGGATCATTTTTTATTTCAAAAACTTATGAGAGTTTTTTATTTGTAACAACAATACATAAAAACTTTTCCGCAATAGTCCTTTTTTTATTTAAAAAAATTTTGTATTTTCGGCTCACCCTAATATATGTATATATGTATACAAATATACATTGTAATATATATTAGAATTGTACCGTAGTTTAATAGTTTGATAGTTTAATGATATTATAGTTTAATTGTGTAATAGTGTAATAGTCCATTAAAACTTGGAACATATGGGTACTTAGTCACAGATAGAGGACTCGATAAAGTTTTAATCTAAAGGCGGTCGACCCCTCAGTTGAGGAGAAACAGCAAGAGGATGGGGATAGTCCCTTTGACACGCTTATCTTGATTAATGATTAGGCGGAAATGTATTTGTCATGGTCTCACTGAAATCGCGTCTACAATGGAAGTCTCTTTCCCGCATGGTGACCGCGTCGCGTCGCGTCGCGTCGCCTCGCGAACTTGGAAAATCAATTTATCCGGATATTACCCACTCCTTGTGCATTCAAGCGTGTATACAGTAGTCAGGTAACTACCTGTGCTTTATCCGTAGTTTATCCATGCTTTGAACATTGCGCGGTCCGATTTGGTACACTGAATCATTTGTTCTTGCAGCTATTACGAGCATAACAGGGATCGAGAGGATGATTAAAGAATTTGACGTTTTTTATTTTTAATGATTCATTTTTAATAATTCTTTCAATCGTTCAAATTGCTTTACTTACACCGAGAAAAATATTTTCTTCGTTTAAGAGGATTCCTCTTATTCTGATGCAATTTCTCCTCTACAATATGGTATATAAAGTCTTCTTCTTAATTTTAGAGGATTATTCTCTTCTAGAAATTATTCCTCTCAAATAAAGAGGAATCCTCTTAAAAGTAAAGGAAAATAATCTAATTCATAGAGGAATATGCTCATTTTTGAGAGGATTCTGTAAAAGGAATTTTCCTCTTAAACGAAGAAAATATTTTTCTCGGTGTATTATAATCAATAGGTATTAAGGCTTATGATTATATTATAAGCAATATGATTCGAGTGCCACTTAACCTCTAATAAAGGTATAATATAAACTGCTCTAGCTGAAAAAAAATCGTCTCCCTGGGGCTTCAACTGAGTAGAAATGGTGTAGTCGAATAATTAACGTTTTGTCGAGTGCCAATTCATCACAAAGCGAAATTAACATTCTCAGTGCACTAGTGATATAGCTCTGCCTTCCATAACGCACCACCATGCAATCGAGCTTCCGCTTCGTAAGCTTTGTTCCGGTTATCGTATATTTATATTTGCAGGAAATGAGTTTCGAGAAAAGAGTTTTCCCCGACGGCAATGAGTCTCCACGCTTTCGTATAGTATATGCACGATGTGACTATTTTATTCTTCTCAACCGCCACAAGAAATTCACTGGATAAGCTGCTGCGCCGCCGCTACCGCTTCTGCCTGCAGCTGCAGCTGCAGATTTACTGATCTCAACTTTTCTTGAAAAATTTAAACATTAAAGAGGGAAAAATCTAGGCATGCATTTATATAAAAATTTTATGGCACACTTGACAATTCAGACTGAAGATTATAACGAGTATAATAAAATGATTTCGTAGAAGCATTGTTCAAAATGTGTGGAAATTGGTTTTGCTTCTTGTCAGTGAACACCAATTTGGAACTAAAAGAGCAAGACGATAATACCAAGCTAGCAGTACTGTAATCCGTTAGGCGGTTTAACTAATGTAAGGCGAGGATTACGATCGGCTCCCTGCATTGCCTGTCTGACTGGTCTTTACAAACACTAGGTACTCTTTACAGTTTAGTGTACTAGCTAGCTGTTTAATGTTTACCGAGCGAGTGAACGACGAACTACTACTTCTTCTGTTCCATGTCGAAAATTTTCCCATTTGCTCGTTCGGCGCCAGCTTGTAATTTTCAAATTGGCACCCCGTCAGTTTTGCAGATGAATTCAAAGGATATCCAATTATTTCGACGCTGAAAAAAAGCAATTAGTACCTAAACTATGGTGCTGCTTATTTTATTAGTCATGTTAGCCATTCAGTTGGGTCAACTACTTAGTTGACACAGTAATCCATTTCTCTCATGTCAATGTTCCTAAAAAGATTGTTCCGAATTGATTTTAAAAAGAAAATTTATTTGAGTTTGTACATGTCCTAATACTGTGAATTATCCCCACAAAATTGACCAAGGTGTTACGAAAATGGTCTTGATACGACCGTTGTAGTAATTGAATGGGAAATGAACCTGGTAACATCCTAGAAGATATGCAACCCTCGTCTTGGATTAATATCCTGAGATATCACCCCAAGTAATATTCTCTATTATTGTTCGTCGCTGTTCCCATTATACGCGTATGGAATTGAGTATTATACTATCAACGACTTTCGAGATTCAGTTGCGATATAATTACAATTGTAAGCATATTTGAAAATTATTCACACACGCCTTTGTGTGTTTCTCGTCAAATTCATTTCGCACCTCCGTATTGAATTAATGATAATATAATAAAATTATAATATTTCACATGGCTTGAAATCCTAATATACCTACTATAACCTTTAATTATTTTTCAAATAAATATTAGTAAGAATTCAATAAATAAAGGTTACGTGGCGCCTCAACTTAATTTTGCTAAGGCGATTAATAATTTAAAATAATAAGCGACTTTCTATGTTTACAAATTAGTAATTTAATTAAATGTTTATATCATTTATATGGACGCCAGGTTATTTTAATTATTGTTGAATATTCTAAAATAACCAAAAGAAATTACATCCAACAATTGAAAATCAAAATAATTATATTTTCCATCCCTGGCTAACTCAACACGCAGAGGAGTCGAGGTAAGGGGAATTAATTAAGCTGTCATTGAAAAATGGTCATGATTGAAATAGGAAACTATAATAAATTTATTGACACAATGTAAATAATAATTGGGTAACACCCATTACAGAATTTGAAATTATTCACCACAATAGTTCTCACAATTTCAGAGCATTAAACTTTAAATACAATTAGATTATTAGAGTTCTGATGATCTATTCGAACAGCAAATATTTATCTCATTTTATTACTTGCTAATTATCAAGTATTTATTAAATGTCATTTTACTATTTTAAATTTACATTTTAAATTAGTGAATTATTGAATTAAATTCACTTGACCTTTAAAAGGTCGGAATAAATAATTGAAATGCCGGTTATTGAATAATGGAAATATGTTACGTAATATAACACGCCATTTTGAACGACTCAAATTCAATTATAGTATTGACATATTATAGTCACCAAAAACCACTACATAATTATAATTTTGAAAATCGAACAAAATCCCGAAATTCGGAAGAGCATTACATAAATTATAGGAAGACAAATGACTGACATACCTGAGATAACTAAATTTTAGAGACAATTCGAATTTAGCAACAGGGCAATTAAATAATAGGCACACGCCTAAATCCTCAATAGCCAATTTTAATCCGTCTCAAAATACACCTCAATAGGCTCTTAATTATCAATCAATCCATCCAGATAATACGAGGGTTGCCTTTTATATTTTGAGCCTAATAATGAAAAGACAGTAATTTATTATCGAAAATGGCTTTACTGTTTTTCGAAATATTCTCCATGAAACTCAACACACTTTTGCACCGCGATCGTATTTTTTGAGCATTTCTTTTAACCAATCCACACGAGCCTTTTTTTGAGCGATTTTCAAATTATGTGGGATCCAAAGGCAACAAATCTTTTTGACAGCCAAATGTTCATGTAAAATTGAATGTATGCTGGTCCCACTAATTCTTAAGGATGCCTGAATCTCGCGATAATTTACATGACGATCTTGCAGTATCAGTTTACGCATAGCATCAATGTTTTCTGGGACAACGACTGATTTTGGATGACTTTCACGACTTTCATCCCTGAACGAACTGCGGCCACGATTAAATTCGTTATACCAGCGTTTCACAGTGACCAAGGATGGAGTTTCGTCGCCAAAAGTCGAAGTGAGTTGATCGATGCACTTCTGTCTTGATAATCTACGCGTCGAAAGTCGTAAAAAATCATCGCACAAAAGTGTTCACGAGTTAATTCCATTTTTTCGCTGAGACAAAATTTTTAAGTCACTGTAAACAACACAAGTTATGCTCAAATGACAAAACGTTCTGAAGAAGGTTAAGGTTAAAAAGGTCAAACTTTCAACTGGAAACGTCAAATGGCGCCTGTAAACACTATGTATTGCCAAGGCTTAAAATATAAAAGGCAACCCTCGTAATGGTCTAATAATTCCTCAAAATTAGTTTACTACTTAGAACACAAAAATGTCAAACGACAGTCGAGAACGAAATGGCGAGTAGTGATGGGACATCGATGTCGAAATATCGAAAACATCGATTTTTGCTTTCGATTATCGATTTTTTAAACATCGATGTTGCTTATCGATGTCGATGTGTTAAATATCGATATAAAATTTCGATGTCGATTTTTTTCACCCATTTTGTCAAAAATAATATTTTTTAGCATTTTAAACTTCGCGCCAAATAACAACCAATCAGATGGACCTGAGCATGCGCGATTATCGCAATAACGATAATCGATATTTCTTTACGATATCGATGTTGATTTTTCACATCGATGTTATCTTTTCGATGTATCGATGTTTGAAACATCGATATTTTCCATTCGATGTCCCATCACTAATGGCGAGGCGAGAGAAGTCTCGTCTTCCGTCTTGTCGGAGAGCTAACATAAGTCTGTCGCTCAGTGAACGAAGTGCACTACACTCTCTAAACTTGAATCAGTGAAATTTCACTGATTCCCAGTCAAATTCCACTGATTTTCAGTGACTCTTTTCTCACGATTTTAATCAGTGAAAAATCTACTGGAAATCAGTGAAAAGTCACTGAAATTTTCAGTAGTTTAGTGACGATTACTGAAAATTTCACTGACTTTTCACTGATTCTCAGTGAATTTTCACTGAATGAAATCGTGAGAAAAGAGTCACTGAAAATCAGTGGAATTTGACTGGGAATCAGTGAAATTTCACTGATTCAAGTTTAGAGAGCACCGATTGGCTATCGTCCGTAGCAATGTCCAAAACTTAATTCACGCATTGCTCCGCTGGCTGACTATGGTATAAGGCAGGTGAACACCGCGCCAAGATTTAAATAATGGTGATCCAAATGCTTCCTTCTAGGTAGTGGAATGGAGTTGGAAACGAACGACCGTACAAAGAATTCATCCTTCTATTTTAGATAGGGCCAGCCGGCCCTATTGAACCTAATTTAAACAGATAATAAATCGAGTCTTCGAGTTAATAATAATTCTATCAGAACAGAAATGTCCCAGTCGATGTAGTTTCGGAGTTAGCTACAGAGTCCATCTGATTGGTCAATGTGATAAAATTACCACCCAATCAGATTAAAAGAGTGTGATTCCGTACTAGACTTGCATGTTTGAATTTTACTTTAGAGAATTCATAGTATTAGTGATTCTTGTACGTGTATGAAATACCACGTTACCCTACGTTATACTAAATTTTCAAATTTAGCATATTTTATCAATAGAACTAGGAGCAAGAATGTAGATCTGTAAAGTGAACTTTCTCGAAGAAAAATTTAAAAAGATTAAAGCTCAGATTCTTTTCTGGCGTTTCCAAATTTCATTGTGGAAAAAGGCAAGTTTTTCCGTAACTTCTGATAGGAAAGTTATCTTTCCGGTTGAATTTGCATTCCATGAACCGCGTCAAATACCGTGAGCAAAAGCTTGGAAAAGTTTATAGATAAGCACAGACAGGGGAGACAGGAGCCCACTAAATCTAAGTACTTTTGTTCGCTTCAACTAGCCTTTTCCAGTTGAAACTTATTGTACGTAGATATGTATTGCTGTATATGATTATATTATAGGTAGTGCGCGCGCAAGAGGAAATACTATAAATATAACATTATTATTGAATCATTTCTTATTTTTGTCGCCGCCGCGCGTCAATGGAAAAAGCGAGATTCTTCCATCAGGATTTTAATAAATGTCCTTTTCACCCTCCTCTATCTTTATAATTTATATTTTCCTTTTATGGTATTATTCTACCACAAAACTTGTTTCTTCACTCCTTGATCTGGTCAGCAGATTTATTCTTAAGAGAGAAAATAAGAAAATATTGTGAAATCGCTCATGTTCTCTCCGACGAGTTGGAACATTGTTAGTATAGTGATGCATTCGAGCGAAATCTCGTCTTTCAAGACCTTGTACAAGACTTTTCGAAATAAATTTTAAAAACGTTTTACTGTTCAAGAATTTTGATTAAAAATACACTATTCTTGACATTTCGAGCTATATGAAGCTATTATGAATTATTCAAGTGGAATGCTAACTGAAATTATATAGGTATATGTTATCTCTGTATGTACACAGCACCGTGTACATATTTACTGAATACTTAGAGTCGCATAACTGATGAAAGTAAACTAAAATAAAAGGACAAGTAATGTCATTTTCATCCGGAAGAGTTTTAATCATTATACCTAACAAGTATATGGCAGTAGAACGTGCCACATGTATTATTATTTTTGCCTGTATAGTACCGCTTCAGCAGAGTTTTATTTAATTAGAGCTTATACTCATATTAGGTACCTATACCCTTTAATAAATAACCTATACCATCAATAAATAAATTTATTATCATTGGCCTCCATCAAACATTCTCTCATGATTAAAACAAAATGGAAACTATTCTCAAATTTTAGAAGTTGTTGAATATTTCAGCAGATCGACGCGGCCGGCCTGTTTTCATTCACATTTTAACACAAGATCGACCGTATATTTGCTCTTTAAATAATATAAGACTCCGTTTTTACTGTGCGATTGACAATTCTTTTCCATTTCCGTTTTCTTTGATATACATTTTAATTCATACCAATTCCATTCGGGTTACCCGTTTCCAAAGTGCTTGCGTGCGGACGCGAGTTTGTGGTCGATTTACTTTAACGTCGATGATGCGTGCTCAGTGTTGCAAAGCTATGTGTACTTTTTATTGAACATTTTTCCTACATCGCGCGATGCCGCGGTATTTGCGTGAGCGATCATTCGTTACGACATTTGACCAATAGGGTAAAATATCGAGTTTCCTCGACATTCGCGAAATTCTAAAAAACTGCCTCAAGTTATTTACTCATTTCACTTCGCAAGTCATATATGAGTGAGTACACGTGTCCAAATTAAGATAGGTTAATTCAATCCTGGAACATTATATTAAAAAATGGCTACAGATTTACCGCGCTCACTTTTTGCACAGATCCAATGTATGCTGGTCATTTTAAATGATCCACGAACCCGTGTAGAAATTTTGAGTTGGTCCCCGCGGGGCCCCACGTAGTTTGCCCCCTTATTATGTTGGCCCCACGATGGCAAACTATGAAGGACCAACATAGTTTTGACATGCTCGCCTACAAAGGCCCAATGTAGGCTGCCTACGAAGGGCCAATAAAGTGGCCCTCTGTAGGGCCAAGGTAGGCCCTCTGTAGGGTCCATATATGACCCCCGTAAGCCCCATTAAGGTCCTACAAAAGTTTACTCATAAACTCATTGTTAGCATTAATAAATTTTTTTCAATTCAACTCGAACACAAAACGAAATAAAACGAATCAAGTATGTATTAAACGAAAATAAGATTAATAAATTAAAAGTCACGTCTTTCACCCCATTGCCGCTAGAATTATTTTTGAGTCTAAGATGTTCGTTTCCAGCATTAGAACAAGTTTTGAATCTCATCTTTCTTCCAATGATCGGTATTTGAATCAGCTAGCACATTAACTTGCCTATTAACGTTTTCATGGGGTTTTAACGTGTTCAAAAACCAAGGAAAATGTGTCGCAGCTAGGACACAGTGATCAACAAGTTTAAATTAAAAACATTTTTCGAAAATATATTTTAAAATCTATTTTTATTTTTTAAACCTTTGTCGTTTTCTACCTAATTTTTTTACTTAGAGTTTAACTTAACAATGGAAAACGTTATTTTTGTTCAACATCCCCAAAAACCATAAAAGATTTCACCATAAAAAAGTACCAGTGTGGACTTAGAAAATTTTTAAAAACATCAAGAGGGGTAACCATTGTAGGCACCAGCGAGGGTCATCTAGA
The DNA here is from genome assembly GCA_904066005.1 of Synergus itoensis. Lineage (NCBI taxonomy): Eukaryota > Metazoa > Arthropoda > Insecta > Hymenoptera > Cynipidae > Synergus > Synergus itoensis. The sequence goes on along the minus strand of CAJFCP010025826.1, from coordinate 61,785 downwards.
GGTCCTAGCAAGGGCCCAGAGGGGCATACTATAGAGGCGCGCCTTCGTGTGGCTTCTAGAGGACCAACATTTAAAAATGGCTAAGCTGGGCAATTTCCACATGGGAACAAGAAATGTGACTAGATTACATTATACGAAATGAGATTTTTATGGACAAAACAATAATATCTATTGCGTTCGAGAGTAAATTATTATAAGCCATAGATTTGAAGAAAAAAAAAAAAATCGAGCGCGAGATGTGAAACTGCATGGAACTGTGCATGAAGTTTGCGCGCGGTGTGCATGAAAAGACAATATGATTCCAGCTCTTTTATTGTTGACTATACTATTCTACGACATAACCAAGGACAACTCTTATATAATAAATGCATATTTCGACAAGTACTTAAACGATCTGCAGCCGCGTGTCATCGTGCTTTTGAATTAATGTCGTTGGCGACATTATAATTCCATTCAATTTGATAGGATCTGGTTTTCCATTGAGCAAGTGGGTATAAGCCTTTTGTGCTCTTTGATCCATGAAATATTCATAGGATTTCAGAGAGAACGACGAGTTATTTTCACGCCTGTTTTGTGGATGGAAAAACGTAATGAGGATTGAGCCCTATTATGAAATAAGATGAGCTTGGCTGTGATTACTGTATATTACATTATAATTTCACACACTTTATAATTGTTAATTCTATGATATGTTTTCGCGTTTAATTAACTGTAATTCGCGATATACATGTTAGGTATATACATGATAGGTGAATCAGGACTTGTTTATTTTATTTTTACTGTTTGTGTGCAATCTGAAAAAGTACAATCGGCAATCGGCATGCACCGACACGATCCGCCTAGTTGTCGGATGAAGACAGGTATATCGAAACTCATTGAACTTTGAAAACATAGATTTCGCGTGCAGCGAACAAGTGCCAAAGGCGCTTTGTATGCCAGGGAAGACGCTTTTCCGCGAGGGAACGCAGGAAATGGTTTTCCGTTGAAAGAGAGCTGCTCTCGAAAGACAAGTTTAAAACCCAGGTTAAGCAAACCCCTAAGGGAGTATTTACCCTAACAAACTTTCCCATAAAATCGGACAGACTTAAAAAATTCTGCGGGTTTATTTTACTAGTGCAGTGGTACTCATATAGGTTCAACCTGACATTTGTCATATATTTGTCATATATTAAACTATAAATATAAGTATATTAATGAGTCACAAAAAATGCTTTATTCTTTGGTAAATTACGAAATTTTAATAGAATCATGACTGATTAACACTATTTGTCAAATATATATGTACAATTCTATATGAATATATATAATAATATAGTAGAGCGCGATCGATCAATAACAAGTTTAATGTATAATACGATTATAGGTCTAGGACTCTGTAAGAGTCAGATTCAAGGGAAGGAGCAGATACTAGCTTTCCGTGGATTCTATCGAATGTTGAATTGTTCAGTGGGCTGGTTTCCAATATCCACCACTGATATGTGCCTGGACTGCTTCCATTCGACATTCTTGATGTCACTACCTCCATATAAATTTCTCTAAGATCTCAGTATGTCAAAAAAAAACTAACATAATATGGAAGGTTTATTCGTCAGAGATAAATTCAAAACTCTTTATAAGAATTGAAAAAGTTTATTATTTATTAATTCATGATGTATTGATGACCATGGAGGTGGCGAACAAAAAATTATATTAATATTTTAAATACTGTTAATTTTTTTTCGCTCTACACGGAGAGAAATAATAAGTTCTGAGCACTTCGGAAAATTCATGCTTTGTACACTCGGAGCTTCACGTACTGAGTACGTGAGTTTCGTAAATTCAGTACATGAGGCCATGTTTTCATTTCACGCGCTTAGCGCGGCTCACATTCTGAGCACTTGTGGCCCGATATTTATCACTTGAATTCGTTCAAATATTTAATACGTGATTTTTTTCCATGTACAGAGTACACGTAGTTTCTCTCCGTGTAAATGTATCTTTTCTAAACTCTCTATAAAGGTAATGGTTCCCTCTGATGTAGGGTACAAAGTGCCGACCAATTGGAGTACGAAGTATCCACTACTTGGGGTACGAAGTGTCAGTGTCAGATTGGGTTAGGAAATGCAAGTTGGCATATATAATTCGTATCTCGTGTATTGGGCATTTCGTACTCTGCATTTGAGCATTTCGTACTCTACATTTGGGCATTACTCTACATTTGAGTGATATTTTACTCCGCAACAAAATTTACCCTTTACTTTTTACTGTGTTAATTATTTATTTAAAGGTATTACCTATCTTTTAAACGGCTCTTATTGTACGTATTATGTGAAGATTGAACAAGTATAGAGCCTACGCTAATTGTAAGTGGGAAGTAGTACAAGCCAGTTATGACCAGACATGTACGACTGCAGCAGTAGTATAGCTATAGCACGCAACGTCAGCAGCAGTCCGACAGTTTAGCAATAGAATAAGATTACAGGGTCAGCCGCTGTTTAGATTACACTGTTAGAAATATCTTGAAAATTCAACCACTTTTCAACTACAAAAGTGATTGAAATTTCATTCCTGTACTGTACTAAAATAAAATACATTTACTGTAGTTGAAAATCCAGCATGTAGTTGAAAATATATGTACTGTAATTGAAATTTCAACAACAATTGGTTGAAAGCGTATGCGCAGTACACCATTGCGCAACCACGCTGCGCGCATCAGATAAGAGTTTCCCGCTCAACACTCGACAGATTTATCGCAATTTAGAAATGTATTTTTTCTAATTACCACATATTCGAAAGCATAAGTGAACTTGCAGGGATATCTTGAGGGCAAAAAGAAAGAAGGTAAGTTTTAATTATATTACTAATAGTATTATAATTTGAGTTTTTGACGGGTATGACATGATTCGAAATATAACCTCAAAAAAAGTATAAGACTGATTTTTACAATTTTTTGACTTTTTATTTTTCGTGAAGTAGACTCGTGTGTATGCATTTCAAATATGCAGATAAATAAATTATAATTTAAATAAATTATATTCTTTGCTCAAAGAATAAAGAAAGCGATTTCGCCACATCCTCTCTTGCTGGTTGTCAGAGGTATGCATGCTCGTTCCATTTCATTTTTTAAAAATATCGATACAAATATTGTAATCAATTTTAAGTTTCAAAAAAAACTTTTTGCATATGAAATAATATTTTCAACTAATTTTAAGAGCTTATGTTTCTTGTACTTGGAAGCTGATATCGTTTTTATTCAATCATTAACACTAATTCAAATTTTATTTTATACAGGTACATCGCTTTATGAAGAGAACGTTTCATCCAGCATCTTCATTGAGAAAAAGGAATACATCAAAGTTAAAGATGTTTCCGAGGGAATGTTTATAACCTTCATCCTTTACTATTGCCTAGGATACGCTTATCCCCTGAAAATCGCCAAAACCATGGAGTTCCTTCAAAGGTATTTTTCTTCAGTTCATTATCCACGAAAAGACAATTTTTCTCAAGACATTTCTTTTTTTTATAGCCAAAGCTCTTGAATTAATATATTTAATACAGATATCAGTTATTGTTTTATACACTTTGAAAATACTTTGAATTATACATTTTTTAGGATCATTTTGGAAGTCAATCCAGTTGGTGAGGGAGAAACAGGAGACAAGCGAGCAACGGGTGCCAAAAGAAGGCTCCAGAATTTTGATGTAGACGTACGGAATCTAGGTCAAGCTTTAAATGACTTCACAAATAAATTTAAGGTTTCTTAATTTTATAATTGTTGTCAAAGACATGTTCCATGTTTTTTATCACATTAAGGTTTTAAGCGTTTAATGATTTCACGAAAAAATTAAAGGTTGTTTTGTTTTATAGTTGTGATCAAAGATATTTATAACAGCTTTATTTAATTTATAACAAATTGAGATTTTAAGAAAATTTAAGAGAATTATGAGGATCTTAAGAGAATGATTACAAGAAAAAATTCCATTACGGTTTCTTAACTTTATACTTGTGTTAAAAAGAAGTATTCCACTTCTACCGAATTTTTAATAATAAATAAGTATTTTTGGACGTATTTGCTATCATTTTTTCTCATCCAAATTTTTTTTCTCGTGCAAAATAATTCTGTTTGTTTACAAGTGCACCTTATTTACACGGAAAATGGAAATGACTTTATGGTTCAAATAAAGTTTACTTGGCTAAATTTTATTACTGAATACAGCCAAATGAACTTTACTTGATCTATAAAGTGATTTCCATTTTTCGTATATATATTTTTTTCACATTGCTGACATTTCAATTACATGTCAATGAAAAAGAAGTAACTGTTGTTGAAATTTCAATTACATGTGTGATTAAATTTTCATTCACATGTTACTGAAATTTCAACAACGGTAATTGTAAAAAACTTCAACGACATGTTGTTGAAAATTCAACCAGATATTTTTAACAGTGTAGTTAGAAGCTAGCCTATTTCAGAAACGCAGAGTATTATCAACCGTTTCGTAATTTTACGAAACATGTAACTGCAAAAAACTTCCACTACAAGTTTCGTAAATTTTCGAAAGAAATTTCTAACAGTGTAGATGGGATATTTATGAACTCAAAGAAATAATAGAGTAGTAGGTTTCACTAAAAGCACGACTCTTTGTTTTCAACAGTCTAGAAGCTATTCCAATCAGAAACAAGACTTCGCTTGAGTCTAAATCAATAGCTCTGAAAAAGTCAGTAAGTAAAAGAAACACATAACTTTTTTTAAATGAAAAAAGTTTTAGAGACTTAATTTTTTGAAGAAATTTCTAGGCACGAATGTTAAAGGCGAAAAAATTGTGATGGCCATGTAAGAATGTAGTCATTGTATGCACTGGCCATGCGGAAAGCAAATTCAACCCAAGTATATCTAGGTTAGGATGCATAATCGTAATGCGACTGGGTGCGATGGTGTCAGCAGCAACAACAGCGACGTTGACATGGCGCGAGCGAAGCAGTGCAAGCGAGGATCAGAGTGGTTTGGGCTAGACCCGCTATCGAACAGGAACACTCCAGTTTTCCAACTTAGAGAACTCGCTGTCTCCAGAAAATGCAGTGCATCGTCGAGAGATAAGCTGCTTAAAAAGGTCTTGGCAAATGTCGCTTTCGATCTCTCAGTCGTTAACGGCTTTTTTATGTTTTCTTTAGTAGTTCTTTCTATTATCCGTATTTTATTTAATAAAAATATATCTATGATGTCTAAGTCTAAATTTCCTTTGGGATCTCAAGAATTAAGCAAATAGTTTCTTAACTTTAACGTCAAGACAATTATTAATAATAATAGTGGATTAATTCTGTCTTTCCACATTCAAGTTTTAAGTTGCATAACGATACGAAAAATAAAATAATCTTCGTCTAGGAGTATTCAAAACTTACGTCTGACTGCGTCTGATTACGACGCGACGAAGACACGTTTCACTTAAACCGCTTGTGCAGCAGGGTGGGGATTCAGGCAAGCGCGGTGATAGAAAAAACTCACCTTGCGCATCTCCATCCATTCGGCTCTACCCTCACCCGTGACTTTCCGTGCGGTCCATGGGCCTTAAAAGGACGCGCTCGACCCAAAATCGGCAGATTGGTTGGAGCTGGTTGCCAGCTCTCAACTACACTGAAAAAATTTTGGTGCGGCTGCCCTCTCGGTAGTACTGCAGCGCCACCATGCTTTTAATGCAGCGGCGACGCCAAATTTGATAGAGCAGTAGTCTCAAACTAGCCATTCTCAACTGCTTGATACTGCTGTTGCACGATTTTGGGGCAGCAGCGTTCCCAAAAAAGGAGAACATCTGCGTCAAGTTGAGAGCGAGCAGCGATCGTCGTATTTAGTACTGCAATTGTTTCATATGGTAAAGCAGATCGCCCAAAATTTTTTCAGTGTAACTAAACCGAGATGGTTGCCGCTCTAAGTTCTAGCCATTGAGACGAGCGACATACCGATTCGCTTTTAGTGGACTTTTCTACGTTCAAAAACTAGTTTCCAACCCCGTGACATCATCCTACACTCTCCCTCATTCCCACCACACTACGTCCCTCACATACAGGCGCGCATCCAGAAATCGTGTGTCTTTCTTCAATGCTTGGAAAACAAAGGACAAATAGGGGGCGACCGCCCCCTATTTGTCCTTTGTTTTCCAAGCATTGAAGAAAGACACACGATTTCTGGATGCGCGCCTGCTCACATACATCAACTTATCAACAACTGAAGGATCATATCAAAATATTAAGGAATGTAAAAAGATTTCGAGGATCTTTAAATCGCTTTTAATAGCTATTTGTTTGACAAGTCGCGAAAGTAGGCAATCCCGAAGAGTGTGAAGTTGGCGTCACGAGCCGAATACAATAATAATTTTCATAATAGCGAGTCTTAGCGAATTCGATTTTTAGAGCAATCGCATTTAGAGCGTTCATTTAGGTTGTTCTAGTTTTCATTGTGTGTTACCTCGTGTGACAAAGTGAGGTTATAAAGCCACGATTAATCCAAGTCGAATTCCCCTTAGGTCTTAGGTTTGCTTTACTTAGATTTATTTACTTATGCTACTCCTTGAGAGTCGTCTATTTTCGCAAGTCTTCGGAGACGCCAAAACTCGAACTTTCGCCCGACGTGCTATAAAAAGAATTTTAATAGATTTTAAATGTTGCTATGAAATTTTTGGCGAATTCAAGAAATGTTTATGATATTGTGGAATTTTTGAAAATTTTAAAAAAATTTATTAAGAATTTTAAAGGATTTTCAATAAAGTAGGTTATTAAAAAAAGTTCATTGAAAACGCTTGTTGCGGCCGAATATGTACGTCACTAATCTTGTTCCACTTACATATTCCCAATTTTCTTTATGCATAATATATAATAGCATTCAAAATAATCTCTCCAATTGCTCTCAAATCAATATTTAACGAACCATGCAGTCTGGCTCAAACAATAATAGTGAGAAACACAAATATAGATGGTTACCTTTTTTGTTAAAATACTTTCTACACTGCATACTGGATACCAACGAAAGCATTTCAAGGATCTCGCGCAATTATCTCAAGAATTTTGAATCGGTTCTTCTAACAAATCGCATTGTAAGACCGACTAGAATCTAGTCGTATTAACAGGCGTGTTAAGTTAAGACCTGTGAAGTTGCACATGCACACATCCGAACTGAGATTGCTAGAATGCATTGTCGCGCATCAGCAAGGCAGGACAGAACTAGAGTGGATAGGGCGTCGTGTCGTTGAGGAGAAGTTGCCCCGGAAACGACGCGACGGAGGGAGACAGGTGGCATCAAATTATTGCAAACAATTACGTTTAATGAGAAGGTTAACGCCACCAGCCAGGGTGAGCGCGAACGTGGATGCAAATGTGCCGACGCCAAGTAATTAGCAAACAGAGCAGTCCTCTCCTCTCCACATTCACCCTTCATCATATCGTGCTATAGTCTATACAACTCCTTCTATCACCCTTCCAAGTTCGACCTTGTTCGATTGAGTATTCAACAAATGAAAAAAATTCTATTATACAAAATTGGGTCAGTATGAAAATCTTTCAATTTATGTACAGGGCCCATTGGCATAGCCTCTACAGGAATTTGGCACTATATATACAAACATAATTTAATGTCTCATTTCCTATATTCCAAAGTTTGAGAGCAATATATCATTCCGTTTGGACGTGGTGAACGCCAAAAAAAATTTTTCACAACCAAGCGCAGAGCATGCCCTTAATTATAATTAAGGGCATGCTTAATTTTCTGAGAATCAATTAATAATTATTAATTGATTCTCGGAAAATTATTGAAATTGAAATATAAACAAATTATACCAAAAATCTAATAACAACGCGGCAAGGTCTGATTCATTTGGATGGAATGTTCGGATTGATTCAGATTTAAAAGTTTGTTCGCATTAACTCGGATTCATTCGGACAGGATTTCGATCCGAAGTTTTTGCCAAAGAAGTGATCAAGTTAATAACAGCAGTGGTGTATCTTTGTGTCTCATGTTTGAAATAAGTTGTTTTATTGTGAAAAAGCGAAATGCAACATAAAAGTACTATAAATACTGCATAAAAATGAAGACATTAAATATTTTCTCCAAAAAATCAACAATTAAGTCTAATTATATTATAGAATGTCAAGATTATGAAAAGTCTTGATAAAACCATCTGAATCGACTTAAATGGTTTTTATAGAGCTTACCGGCTCAATATGGTTTTCATCTCAAATATGTTCTCATTAAATTCTCATATTCATAAAGTCGCGTACAAGTTTGAAAAGACTAGCGTGGAGCAAACCGCAACCTATCTTTTTTACATCGCGTCAGATGTGGCTTTCAGAAGCTTCTTAGATCGCGGAAATTCAAGTGTTTTACATTAAAATTTATTTCAGTAATTTAAAGTGATAAAATCTACCTCAAGCGTCTACATTAATTACCGACTAAAACTGAAATTCCTTTAAACTAATTCTATACTTTACAGTTTCAATTAAACAATATTTTAAACCATTATTCATTATTTTTAAATATTATCTGAAATATAGCTGAAGACTTCAGTTAAAAATTTAATTTTCGGTTTTACAAATTAGTAACGTCACCTTTTTGTTCAGTAGGTAGTGTTATGTCCTGAAGAGGATTAACACAGCCAATTACAATAACAATTCTCGTTTTAAGTTCACGATAATGAAATAGGGATGAGATTAAGGCAAAGGAGAAAACACAGATTTCAAACAATAATCTTTATTTAATATGTAATTACAATGTGTGTGTGTGTGTGTGTGTGTGAGGGGGGGCCGCAAGAGGAACCCCCAGACTTCTGACACCGTCCAATAAAGAACGTTTCAGATTAGGTTTATTGATTTTTAAAGTGGGAGATGTAGAAGCTTAGTTTTTATGGGTTACAGCTTGAAGACCCCTTTAAGAGAACCCAGACGTTTAGTACTATTGTGGGGCATGGACTGAAGATCTGACTGATACTTCTTTCGAACGGAACTACTGAATTCTTCCTGAACTGATTTGCCTGAACTTGAACACGAAGACCACAGTTGCAACTGACTCTACTGATACTGGTCGTACTGAACTCAAATGGTACTGGAACTGAATTCGAACTCGACTGGATTGCTTGGTTTCCGTTTCCTTTTTTATATCTGTTTTTTCCCTAGCTCCATTGCCACCAAGAACCCTTTCTGGTTCCTCAGGGGGTATTCCAATGATCGTTGCTCGATCTTCGCTCCATGAACGCGTTAATTTCAAGAAAGAGGATCAGAGACAGAGTGAGAGAAAGAGCAATCGTATGTAGGTAGGTAGTAGATCGATCCCCGAGTATGTTCTAATGGTTCGTAGAACCGCATCCCATGAGCGCGTTTATTCCAAGAAAGGGAATGAGAGAGAGAGAGAGGGCCGAGAGGGTCGTATATAGGTCGTAATTCGGCTCCCGTGTGTGTTTCAGTGGCTCCAAGATTTCGCAGTCTTTACTGAAGAAAATCTTTTCTCTTTCCGTCCTTAATTAAGGAGTCTTTCTCCTTCTATTTTTTTTCACGTCAACTCTTGTGTGTGTTTAAATTCAGTCCATATTAAGTATAATGAACATTCAACAAACCATTTCATCTTTAAACTATTGATTAGTAACGGTCATGTAACAGTCTGGCTGCAGATTATTATTAGCTATCGTTAGAACACAAAATGGTTGCTCGAGTTAAAGCGATAAAATTGCATTGTCAACATTGGAGGAAATATTTAAAGTACGACAATAAATTTATGACGCAAATGACCTATTTTACGGAATATAATTACTGTGATGTAGCTTTTCGATATTCAACTACTACAATATTGAATGTGAGCAGACAAAACCCGATGTGAAAACCATGTTGGTTTTAAGATGGGGAGTGCTATTTATCTTTCAAGCGAAACCGACACAACGAGATATTACAAAATTATTATCAAAAGCGTATTTTCAAGTTCTCCAAATGGAATGCTGGGAATGGTGAAGGGTTTCCCGACTATACCTCTCGTGCATTGCAAATTGGATGGAGACCCTCCTTCTCTTGCTCATCTTTCTCCTCATCCTCCTCATACGACGGACCATCCAATTTGTCCTCCAGAATGAGTCTGTAGAGCGGTTAGTGGAAATTGAAGCGAGTTTAGGTAAAAGTTTTCAATATATGGTGTCCTTTTTATATTTTCATCATAATAAGAATTAAGGTATTGATTTTATGAGAAAAATGACATTCGCGGTTTTCATTAAATGTCCAAGTTTTGAGAATCTCTGAATGAGAGAAAACGGTTTTTATAACGGTGTCTATGTGTGTGTTGTCGTTATTGTTATCGTTGTCACACAGTAAATCCCAGAGTGTCAAATTTTTATCCAAAAGTGGATCAAAGCGTTGCACAGTGAATAAAAAGTTGACAAGTAACAACTACATTCACATATTCCTCAATTGTTCTTCCATTGTGCGACGCTTAGATCCACTTGTGGATCAAAATTTGACGCCTTGGGATTTAGTGTGCTGTGACCACGATAATTTTTAATAGAACTATTTAATTGGATTGCGCTTTAGTACGCTTTTTCAGGGATCAAAAAGAATAATCTTCTATTTTAACCAATAGTTTTTGACAAATGGTTCCGGTTTTATCGTTCGAAAAATATTAAGAATATTAAGAAAATTAAGAAAAAGTATTACGAATTTTCAAAAATCTATTTTTCAACTAAACTGAACAGAATTGAACTGATACACAAAATTATTCAGCATGTCGGTGAATTGAACTGAATGAATTGAACTGATACACAAAATTATTCAGCATGTCACTTTTATTTACACTATAAAACATGATATTGAAAACTCAAAAAATCCGCATGTGAATCGTAAAGTTTAACGTTTCAAAATTTTTTGAAAATTAAAATTTACGAAAAATCATCTTTTTTATGACACGAATTGTAAATCAGATAAAAATTTGCGGCAAGAGCTGCAAGACTACTATTGACTATAAAACACTTAAATAAAAATGGATTCACCGCTGAAATAAATCTAGCACGGTGGTCGGGAAGGCGAAAAAAGTTTGTTGGCAGTGCCGACAAAAA